>SJYX01003967.1:223100-237476 GCA_006410675.1 Oreotragus oreotragus | reverse complement strand
AAAATTCTGAAAGAGATTGGAATACCAGACCACCTGATCTCCCTCTTGAAAAACCTCTATGCAGATTCAAAAGAAACAGTTAGAACTGGACATGGAACAACAGACTGGTTCCAAATAGGAAAAGGAGTACATTAAGGCTGTATATTGTCACCCTGCTTATTTAACTTATATGCAGAGTACATAATGAGAAACGCTGGGCTAGAAGAAACACAAGCTGGAATCAAGATTGCCAGGAGAAATATCAATAACCTCAGATATGCAGGTGACACCACCCTTATGGCAGAAAGTGAAGAGGAACTAAAAAGTCTCTTGATGAAAGTGAAAGAGGAGAGTGAAAAAGTTGACTTAAAGCTCAACATTCAGAAAACGAAGATCATGGCATCCGGTCACATCACTTCATGGGAAATAGATGGGGAAACAGTGGAAACAGTGTCAGACTTTAGTGTTTTGGGCTCCAAAATCACTGCAGATGGTGACGGCAGCCATGAAATTAAAAGACGCTTACTCCTTGGAAGGAAAGTTATGACCAACCTAGATAGCATATTCAAAAGCAGAGACATTACTTTACAGACTAAGGTCCATCTAGTCAAGGCTATGGTTTTCCCGTGGTCATGTGTGGTTGTCAGAGTTGGACTGTGAAGAAAGCTGAGTGCTGAAGAATTGATGTTTTTGAACTGTGATGTTGGAGAAGACTCTTGAGAGTCCCTTGGACTGCAAGGAGATCCAACCTGTCCATTCTAAAGTAGATCCGTCCTGGATGTTCATTGGAAGGACCGATGCTAAAGCTGAAACTCCAATACTTTGGCCACCTCATGCGAAGGGTTGACTCATTGGAAAAGACTCTGATGGTGGGAGGGATTAGGGGCAGGAGGAGAAGGGAATGACAGAGGATAAGATGGCTTGATGGCATCACCAACTCGATGGACTGAGTTTGTGCGAACTCCGGGAGATGGTGATAGACAGGGAAGCCTGGTGTCCTGCAATTCATGGGGTCACAAAGAGTTGGACACGACTGAGCGACCTAACTGAACTGACCTCTGAGAAGGCGAGCATGGCAGGAGATTGATTTCATTCATCAGTAGCCAATGATTTGATTATCACAAATGTACACAGTAACTGCCATAAAAATCAAGAATTTCAGGAGTTTAGAATGCTTGGTGAATAAATAGAGGTGCTAGAAGGGTGGTATACCTGGAGTGGGCCTGCAGCCTTTCTCACCCACCTTGCTCTATGCATCTCTTCCATCTGTTCCTGAGTTGAATCCTTCAGCATAAACCAGTAGTCTAGTTTGCTGTTTTCCTGTTTTCTGTGAGCTGTTCAGCAAGCAGTTGAACCAAAGGAGGGGGTCATGGGGACCTCTGATGTATGGTCTTTCAGAAGCATGGGTCACAAACTGGGCTGGAGATTGGCATCTGAAGTGGGGGTGCTCTTGAGAAACTCAGCCCTTCACCTGTGGGATCTGTCTACCTCCAGTAGATAGTGTTAGAATTGAGTTAAGGTATGGAAGGCTGGCTGGTGTCCACAGAGAATGGCCTGGTGTGTGGGGAAACCCATACATCTGGTGTCAGAAATGAAGTATTGGGAAAAACAGGAGAACACAGAGCAATTTTTTTTTTTTTTCTGTTTTCAGGCTTCATCAGACTAGAAATGTCTTAGAAACAGATTTCTAAGAAAGTTACTTGCTGTCTGTGTTGTTTTTAATATTCATATACCACTTAGCACCATGTTAAGCATGTGTGTGTGTGTGTTAATCACTCAGTCGTGTCTGACTCTGCGACCTCATGGACGTTAGCCCGCCAGATTCCTCTATCTATGGGATTCTCCAGACAAGAATATTGGAGTGGATTGCCATTCCCTTCTCCAGGGGATCTTCCCAACTCAGGGATCGAACTCGGGTCTCCCACATTGCAGACGCATTATTTATCATCTGAGCCACCAGAGAAGCTTATAGCTATATATGTTAAGCATATAGTTGATCCTTAAGTTAAAATTGATGGTTGGCTTTTGTTGAATCTTATTTAAGGTAGTATTTAGATTAATCTATATGCAGTCAGGGAATTAATCCAGGGATTCTCACTGGTATTGCTTTTGAAGCCAGGACAACCAATAATGATATTAAAATGGAGCCACAGTTTAATAAAATAAATTTGTGGCTTCTGTGTAAAACTACAAGCTGGCTAGAAAAAAATACCTACAAAGAAAAAAGAAATCTGTTTTCCTTGATCAAATGTTGTCAGCATGATGCAAAGAAGATGTCTATGTATGTGATGAAGTTTAAGATCTAAAGCTCAAATGGTTTTGTCCAGTGAAGAACTGAAGAGGGTGTGGCTATTTTGAAAGGCAGTGGTAGGATGTATTGGTATGGTCAAAAAGTTTGGATTTTGGATTTTTTCCATAAGATCTGATGAATGATAAAAACCTGAATGAACGTTTTAGCTAAGACAGCAGCTTCAGGAAAACCAAGGAGAACACGGTAGGGATCATTATTGAAGAAAATCTCAGTTTCCAAAGCATATAATTGTATATGTTATAAACTATTAGGACTTCCTGGTGACTGAGCTGGTAAAGAATCCACCTGCGATGCAGGAGACTTAGGTTCCATCTGTGGGTCAGGAAGATCCCCTGGAGAAGGAAATGGCAACCCACTCCAGTATTTTTGCCTGGAAAAAATCCCATGGACAGAGAAGCCTGGCAGGCCATGTTCCATGGGGTAGCAAATAGTAGGATGCTAGTGAACACTAACACGTGTGCGTGCACACAAACACACAGACACAGACACAGACTATTACCCATTTTGCAGATTATTGGAGCCGACTGAATGTTCTAAAGAGTAGTTTAAATCTTGAGGAAATATTTCAACATACCTTTTTGCATACAAAATGGCAACCCACTCCAGTATTTTTGCCTGGAAAAAATCCCATGGACAGAGAAGCCTGGCAGGCCATGTTCCATGGGGTAGCAAATAGTAGGATGCTAGTGAACACTAACACGTGTGCGTGCACACAAACACACAGACACAGACACAGACTATTACCCATTTTGCAGATTATTGGAGCCGACTGAATGTTCTAAAGAGTAGTTTAAATCTTGAGGAAATATTTCAACGTACCTTTTTGCATACATGTATTTGTGTGCAATTAAACCAGAGCCTTCTGTTTCAAAGCTACTGTGTACTCTTTATTGAAAATATCGCTTTACTTGCTTCATAATAATTTTATCTCTTTTAAAAGTTATTGTAAAAGATACATTTAAAAGAGATAAAACTCCTGGTTTAATGTAGAAACAAATTCAGAATATCAGTTAAGAATGCAACAGATTAGCCATGTAATATAGTGCTTATGTTGTATCCCGTTATGACTTAAAATGTTCAGTGTTCTTTCTAAATTTTTTATTTCAATGTTTAAGAGATTGTTTTTAAAATATAAAAGAGGCTCTCATGTGGAATATAGCTTTCCAAAAACTCAAGTTATTTAAGATACGGACAGCTAGAATGTGTGTATGAAATTAGGGCAGCTCGTGTTTAAAACTGGAGAAGGATCAGTGTTCTTTCTAAATTTTTTATTTCAATGTTTAAGAGATTGTTTTTAAAATATAAAAGAGGCTCTCATGTGGAATATAGCTTTCCAAAAACTCAAGTTATTTAAGATACGGACAGCTAGAATGTGTGTATGAAATTAAGGCAGCTCGTGTTTAAAACTGGAGAAGGAAATGGCCACTCACTCCAGTGTTCTTATTTGGGAAAGCCCATGGACCGTGGAGCCTGGAGGGCTACAGAGCATGAGGTCACCAACTCAGACACAGCTTAGAAACTAAACAAGAACAACCAAACATGTCTTAAATAGGTTACACTTGTATTTCTCATTTATTTGACATATTCTAAAATATTATCGGTCTCTTGCTTTAAATCTTCTTTAAGTTATAATTTTATATTGATATTTTCCTGTTATGAGATTGCACACTCTTTTCGAGTGTAGCATCGATGGCTTTCTTTACTCCTGGGTTTCCCGTATCACCTTGTGTTAATGCTTATTATACAGTAAATGTTTGCTGAGGAGTGATCATCATGACCGAAGAAAATCCTTTCATTCTCTGCCCAAAAAATAGACAATATGACCTTTCAACATAAAAAAAGTAATACACAATCTTCCAAGAATAAGACATATGAAACAAATACGTTCGCATATAGTTATGCTGATAAAATGTAGAAGTCCCTGACCTCTGCAGTGTATTCAGTTGCTCTTTTTGCCAAACTCAATGTCGAAAAGTTTTTTTCAGATTTCTGATGATGGCATGGGTAGTTACGAAGAGAATATTTTTAAAAAGCAAGAAATATGGTTGGAGTGTGTTTTAAAAAATGTATGCTGCATAGTTTAAATGTAAAATAATAGAACTCATAATTGTTTACTGGATACTACAGTGTAAGTCAGAGTGTTTCATTCTTTTAACGTGTGTGTACATTTCCATATATGCAAGAACCCATGCAAACTTTGTCTTAGCTCACATTTAAAATTGGCCCTGTTTTTCAAATAAAGAAAGTATGGAAGCTTTTTTCGATTTGTTTATGATTTAGAGAATATAAAATACCTCCATTGCAAATACAGTTTAAGTTTATATTAGCACATAGAGTACATGGTGGTAAAGTATCTTCCCCTAATTTTCAAATCGCTCTCTCTTTTTTATTTTTTTTGCCAGGCATTTCCTGGGAATGTCAACTCTGATAGTGTTGTCCGGCATGATTTACAGCACCCAGTCATCGCCCGCTACATCCGCTTTGTGCCTCTGGATTGGAACGGAGAAGGCCGCATTGGGCTCAGGATTGAGGTCTATGGCTGTGCTTACTGTAAGTACCATACTGTGGAAATGGGTGGTGGAGTTTGGCCATCTTCATTTAGTTGGTAATTTCATTATTTTGAATTATTTTAGTTGCTTTCTCTGACAGTGAATTGCCATGTATCTTTATATAAAAAACATATAAAGTTGGTCATATGTTTTAAATATATATTTACATTTTTACACAAACACGCGTATAAGAATAAGCTAAGAATACCTTTAGTAGAGGATTTAGGAAATGATTATTGTTAAGTGTACCAACACAGCAACGCTTCTTAATAGAAATGCTTGCAGTCTTCTGAAATATCTGAAAGGTAGAAACCTCTGCTTCTCTCCATCCTTCTGACTCTTTGGAATAGATTTTGAAAGTCGTCTTAAGAACTTCCTTCTGGTTCTCTTCAGTTTCACCTTTTGTTCTTTTGAAACCAACCACTGAGTTTTGACGTCAGTTATATTTTATATGTCTATAAGTTGTATTTGTTCCTTTTAAAATCTTACTTGGTTACCTGAAGAGTTTCTTTCCCTTTAGTTGTGTTTTTTATTATCTTTTTGTATTTTGTTTAGTCATCACATCTATGTCTAATGATTTCAGTGTATGGATTTTTAGGGATCGTCATTCTGCTGTCGGTTTCAGCCAGTTTTGTTAGGGGTTCTTCTCCTCTTGTTCCTCCTCTTTTATTTTATATATGTATAAGAGTAGAGTTGCCTCACAGTGCTATCTTCTGCCGCATAGCACAGTGAATGAGCAAACCCCCTCTGGAGTTGAATTTCCTTCCCATCTAGGTCACCACGGAGCCTTGAGCCGAGCTCCCTAAGCTGCGCTGTAGATATTCATTTCTTCTTCTTAACAGCCTTGTCGGCCTAGCCTTCTTGTCCTCATCTTTATGCTCACCCATCTTCTTGATTGTGACCTCAGCTTCTTCTAAACGTTATCTGTGGAACTCCTTTCAGGCCCGAGGTTGATGGTAGCTTCTTCTGGAAAAGATGGATCTTTGCCTGTTTGCTTCTGGGAAGGCATTACTAACACACAATTACTGTAAAGACTACTTGAGGCTTTTTGAGGCTAGTGGGTAAAACACATTCAATTGGCAAACACAGGATTTGCAGACGCTGGCTTTATTTTTATTGTCAGCTGTACTGTGTGGCTTGCAGGATCTTAGTTCTCTGACCAAGGACTGAACCTGTGTCCTTGGCAGTAAAAGTGCCGAGTCCTAACCAGTGGATCACCAGGGAATTCCTCCAGACACTAGCTTTAGAATATGAATTGTCTGGTAAAATGGTCTGCTCCTCCCAGGAAGCTTTTCTTCCTGTTCTAATTGGCTGGGAGAGGGGAGGCTGGATACACACAGCGAAGGGGATTAGATTAGCTTCGAGAAGGAATTTCCCACTAGACTTTCCCCCACCATTGCGTACAGACCCATAACAACAAAAGCTTAACTGCAATCAGAAAATGCAAATATCCTATTGGAAAACCTTTATTAAACGTAACCAAACATTTGATAGTTTATAATAAAAAATTTATAGTTTATATATAAAAATTTTACCTATGTATGAATTTAGTGACTATAATGATGACCAAATCATATTTCTTATGTGTGTGTGTTTATTCCTTCAATTCTGCCTGACTCTGCAAGAATACTGGAGTGGGTTGCCATTTCCTCCTCCAGGGGCTCTTCCCAACCCAGGGATTGAATCCGGGTCTTCTGCCTTGCAGGTGGATTCTTTACCACTGACCTACCTGGGAAGATAAGGGAAGATGTGTATAAGAGACAGAGCTAAGAGTGCCTTTAGTAGAGGATTTAGGAAATGATTATTGTTAAGTGTACCAACACAGCAACGCTTCTTAATAGAAATGCTTGCAGTCTTCTGAAATATCTGAAAGGTAGAAACCTCTGCTTCTCTCCATCCTTCTGACTCTTTGGAATAGATTTTGAAAGTCGTCTTAAGAACTTCCTTCTGGTTCTCTTCAGTTTCACCTTTTGTTCTTTTGAAACCAACCACTGAGTTTTGACGTCAGTTATATTTTATATGTCTATAAGTTGTATTTGTTCCTTTTAAAATCTTACTTGGTTACCTGAAGAGTTTCTTTCCCTTTAGTTGTGTTTTTTATTATCTTTTTGTATTTTGTTTAGTCATCACATCTATGTCTAATGATTTCAGTGTATGGATTTTTAGGGATCGTCATTCTGCTGTCGGTTTCAGCCAGTTTTGTTAGGGGTTCTTCTCCTCTTGTTCCTCCTCTTTTATTTTATATATGTATAAGAGTAGAGTTGCCTCACAGTGCTATCTTCTGCCGCATAGCACAGTGAATGAGCAAACCCCCTCTGGAGTTGAATTTCCTTCCCATCTAGGTCACCACGGAGCCTTGAGCCGAGCTCCCTAAGCTGCGCTGTAGATATTCATTTCTTCTTCTTAACAGCCTTGTCGGCCTAGCCTTCTTGTCCTCATCTTTATGCTCACCCATCTTCTTGATTGTGACCTCAGCTTCTTCTAAACGTTATCTGTGGAACTCCTTTCAGGCCCGAGGTTGATGGTAGCTTCTTCTGGAAAAGATGGATCTTTGCCTGTTTGCTTCTGGGAAGGCATTACTAACACACAATTACTGTAAAGACTACTTGAGGCTTTTTGAGGCTAGTGGGTAAAACACATTCAATTGGCAAACACAGGATTTGCAGACGCTGGCTTTATTTTTATTGTCAGCTGTACTGTGTGGCTTGCAGGATCTTAGTTCTCTGACCAAGGACTGAACCTGTGTCCTTGGCAGTAAAAGTGCCGAGTCCTAACCAGTGGATCACCAGGGAATTCCTCCAGACACTAGCTTTAGAATATGAATTGTCTGGTAAAATGGTCTGCTCCTCCCAGGAAGCTTTTCTTCCTGTTCTAATTGGCTGGGAGAGGGGAGGCTGGATACACACAGCGAAGGGGATTAGATTAGCTTCGAGAAGGAATTTCCCACTAGACTTTCCCCCACCATTGCGTACAGACCCATAACAACAAAAGCTTAACTGCAATCAGAAAATGCAAATATCCTATTGGAAAACCTTTATTAAAAGTAACCAAACATTTGATAGTTTATAATAAAAAATTTATAGTTTATATATAAAAATTTTACCTATGTATGAATTTAGTGACTATAATGATGACCAAATCATATTTCTTATGTGTGTGTGTTTATTCCTTCAATTCTGCCTGACTCTGCAAGAATACTGGAGTGGGTTGCCATTTCCTCCTCCAGGGGCTCTTCCCAACCCAGGGATTGAATCCGGGTCTTCTGCCTTGCAGGTGGATTCTTTACCACTGACCTACCTGGGAAGATAAGGGAAGAACAGAACTCTGGGTTCATACTTACTCTGGCTGTCAGCATTGAGATGGGAGGACTAAAAACATATGTGATATTTTTGTCTGCATGACATATTTTCTAAGAAACATGTTCAGCTTTCAACAAATGAAAAAGAAGTCATAGTCTCCATGGAAACATGCTATGTATAATCTATTTAGTTAATAATTATTTATTGAGCAGTTTTCATGGATCATGAAATATGCTCAATGTTAGTAGTATCACAGTGAATAAGATAAACATGGTATGAGCGACAAAGAAGCAATTGATCCAGTAGTGGTATCTACTGAGATACATCACGAGAAATGCTGGGCAGGAAGAAGCACAAGCTGGAATCAAGATTGCCGGGAGAAATATCAATAACCTCAGATATGTAGATGATACCACCCTTATGGCAGAAAGTGAAGAGGAACTAAAAAGTCTCTTGATGAAAGTGAAAGAAGAGAGTGAAAAAGTTGGCTTAAAGCTCAACATTCAGAAAACTAAGATCATGGCATCCGGTCCCATCACTTCATGGCAAATAGATGGCAAGACAGTGACAGACTTTATTTTGGGGGGCTCCAAAATCATAGCCAATGGTGAATGCAGCCATGACATTAAAAAATGCTTACTCCTTGGAAGGAAAGTTATGATCAACCTAGACTAGCATATTGAAAAGCAGAGACATTACTTTGCCAACAAAGGTCTGTCTAGTCAAGGCTATGGTTTTTCCAGTAGTCATGTATGGATACGAGAGTTGGACTATAAGGAAAGCTGAGCACCGAAGAATTGGTGCTTTTGAACTGTGGTGTTGGAGAAGACTGTTAAGAATCCCTTGGACTGCAAGTAGATCCAATCAGTCCATCCTAAAGGAAATCAGTCCTGGGTGTTCATTGGAAGGCCTAATTCTGAAGCTGAAACTCCAATATTTTGGCCACCTGATGCAAAGAGCTGACTCAGTTGAAAAGACCCTGATGCTGGGAAAGACTGAAGGCAGGAATAGAAGGGGACGAGAGAGGATGAGATGGCTGGATGGCATCACCGACTCAAAGGACATGAATTTGAGTAAACTTTGGGAGTTGGTGATGGAGAGGGAGGCCTGGCACACTGCAGTCCATGGAATCACAAAGAGTTGGACATGACTGAGCGACTCATCTGACTGAGTATCTATTAGGCTACAAACTATGAGGGTTAAATTTTGCCCAGAGACACAGCCTGAGTGCTCGAGCTGAAAGGGAAACCAGACATCCTGGTGGTACAACAAGAACTCACTACCACTGCTATTTTCCTATTCCTAAATTCTAACAAAAACTCCATGGGATCTTCACCAGCTCAATAAGTGAATTATATTGACAGCCCAGAAGCAGCCATCTAGCCTTCTCTGAGTTCAGTTCAGTTCAATCGCTCAGTCGTGTCCAACATTACAACCCCATGAATGAACTCCATATCCTTGATTGGCAGACCTTTGTTGGCAAAATAATGTCTCTGCTTTTCAATACACTAGTCTAGGTTGGTTATAACTTTCCTTCCAAGGAGTAAGCATCTTTTAATTTCATGGCTGCAGTCACCCTCTGCAGTGATTTTGGAGCCCCCAAAAAGAAAGTCTGACACTGTTTCCCCATCTATTTGCCATGAAGTGATGGGACCAGATGCCATGATCTTCGTTTTCTGAATCTTGAGCTTTAAGCCAACTTTTTCACTCTCCTCTTTCATCTTCATCAAGAGACTTTTTATTTCTTCTTCACTTTCTGCCATAAGGGTGGTGTCATCTGCATATCTGAGGTTATTGATATTTCTCTCCCGGCAATCTTGATTCCAGCTTGTGTTTCTTCCAGCCCAGTGTTTCTCATGATGTACTCTGCATATAAGTTAAATAAGCAGAGTGACAATATACAGCCTTGACGTACTCCTTTCCTATTTGGAACCAGTCTGAATTACTACTACTTAAATTCACCTGATTTTTATTCCCATAGATTAAGGTGTTTTTTTTTTTTTAGTCTTTTTTTTTNGGGGGGCTCCAAAATCATAGCCAATGGTGAATGCAGCCATGACATTAAAAAATGCTTACTCCTTGGAAGGAAAGTTATGATCAACCTAGACTAGCATATTGAAAAGCAGAGACATTACTTTGCCAACAAAGGTCTGTCTAGTCAAGGCTATGGTTTTTCCAGTAGTCATGTATGGATACGAGAGTTGGACTATAAGGAAAGCTGAGCACCGAAGAATTGGTGCTTTTGAACTGTGGTGTTGGAGAAGACTGTTAAGAATCCCTTGGACTGCAAGTAGATCCAATCAGTCCATCCTAAAGGAAATCAGTCCTGGGTGTTCATTGGAAGGCCTAATTCTGAAGCTGAAACTCCAATATTTTGGCCACCTGATGCAAAGAGCTGACTCAGTTGAAAAGACCCTGATGCTGGGAAAGACTGAAGGCAGGAATAGAAGGGGACGAGAGAGGATGAGATGGCTGGATGGCATCACCGACTCAAAGGACATGAATTTGAGTAAACTTTGGGAGTTGGTGATGGAGAGGGAGGCCTGGCACACTGCAGTCCATGGGATCACAAAGAGTTGGATATGGCTGAGCGACTCATCTGACTGAGTATCTATTAGGCTACAAACTATGAGGGTTAAATTTTGCCCAAAGACACAGCCTGAGTGCTCGAGCTGAAAGGGAAACCAGACATCCTGGTGGTACAACAAGAACTCACTACCACTGCTATTTTCCTATTCCTAAATTCTAACAAAAACTCCATGGGATCTTCACCAGCTCAATAAGTGAATTATATTGACAGCCCAGAAGCAGCCATCTAGCCTTCTCTGAGTTCAGTTCAGTTCAGTCGCTCAGTCGTGTCCAACATTACAACCCCATGAATGAACTCCATATCCTTGATTGGCAGACCTTTGTTGGCAAAATAATGTCTCTGCTTTTCAATACACTAGTCTAGGTTGGTTATAACTTTCCTTCCAAGGAGTAAGCATCTTTTAATTTCATGGCTGCAGTCACCCTCTGCAGTGATTTTGGAGCCCCCAAAAAGAAAGTCTGACACTGTTTCCCCATCTATTTGCCATGAAGTGATGGGACCAGATGCCATGATCTTCGTTTTCTGAATCTTGAGCTTTAAGCCAACTTTTTCACTCTCCTCTTTCATCTTCATCAAGAGACTTTTTATTTCTTCTTCACTTTCTGCCATAAGGGTGGTGTCATCTGCATATCTGAGGTTATTGATATTTCTCTCCTGGCAATCTTGATTCCAGCTTGTGTTTCTTCCAGCCCAGTGTTTCTCATGATGTACTCTGCATATAAGTTAAATAAGCAGAGTGACAATATACAGCCTTGACGTACTCCTTTCCTATTTGGAACCAGTCTGAATTACTACTACTTAAATTCACCTGATTTTTATTCCCATAGATTAAGGTGTTTTTTTTTTTTTAGTCTTTTTTTTTAAATTTTAAATTCTCATACAAATGAAATGATAAAATACACATTATTTCCCCTCTGACTTCTTTAGTTCAAAATAATATTTGTGAGAAATTACCCATTTTGTTATCTGAAGTATTTGTTTATTTTCCTGAATAATATTATTTTGTTGTATGCTTATTCTACAATTATGTATTCATTTCATGTTGATAAACATTGAGTTGTTTCCAGTTTGGGGCTATTTCAGTAGAATTGCTATAAACATTTTTCATGGTATAGAACTGCTGCTGCTACTGCTGCTGCTGCTGCTAAGTCGCTTCTGTCGTGCCCGACTCTGTGTGACCCCATAGACGGCAGCCCACCAGGCTCCACTGTCCCTGGGATTTTCCAGGCAAGAACACGGGAGTGGGTTGCCATTTCCTTCTCCAGTGCATGAAAGTGAAAAGTGAAAGTGAAGTCGCTCAGTCGTGTCCGACTCAGCAACTCCATGGACTGCAGCCCACCAGGCTCCTCCGTCCATGGGATTTTCCAGGCAAGAGTACTGGAGTGGGGTGCCATTGCCTTCTCTGGGTCTAGAGCTAGCAAGGGTTAATACCAAATTAGAATAGACAGAACTTTCCTAAAGTGGTTGGATCAATTTAGACTCTCAAAACCAAAGTACTGAGTTGCTAGTTATACCTCAGCCACACCATTTAGAAATGAATGTTTGAAAGTTTTAGCTGTGTGGTGCATGTTCATTATATGAAGGTTAGTTTTAATGAACATTTTTCAAGTTTTTAAAGAGGTTATCCTTACTGGTAGTTTTATACCCTCTTTTTTTGAAGGAACTGTTGAGAACTATGCCCATACTTCTATTGAACTGTGTTTTATTTGTCTAATTAAGTAATTTTTAAAACCAACCCTACCTTTTTTGTTCTTTCTCATTATGCTATATAGACATGCATCTTACTTTTGAGATGGCTTTCTTTGAAAATAGCCATTTTAAAACCAGCACCGTCAATGAAGGTACTTTCGAATCCACAGTAAATGGCAAAAGCAGTGTGCCAAAGGTCATATAGTCCGTTGACTCAAATGTGATTTAAAATGTGACAGTGTGTTCTGTAATCGTTTCAAGTAGCTTTGTAAAACGTTGAGCGAGTGCTATCATGAGGTTTTCCATCAAGCCTGGTACTCGGCAATCACAAGATGAGAAGGAAACGTACTTGAAACTAAATAGGAAGCTTGGCTTTCCTAGTATATAAACCCCTCTGGAGGAAAAAACCCTACCCTTTGGAAACTGGATTAATATTTATTCCAATAGATGCCAGTGTATTAAATGATAAATTGACCACATAAAGTAAGATAAAACTTCATACCAACTTGTCAATGTTCTAGATCTTCTCCAAACACAGCCACTTGTGGTTATTGAGCACTTGAAATGTAGCTAAGACAATTGAGAACTAAGCTTTGTTTAACTTCCATTGATTTGAAGTTGAGATTAACTAGAGTGACCATTGGCTACCATATTGGATGGTACAGATCATAAGAACTTAAGCAACTTAAGAAGCAAATACTTCTTATTTTCCTCCTGTGTCCTTTTATAATCTAAGCAGCCTGTAATATTTATTTCCAATGGCAAGCTCTAATTTTTTTCCTAGTTTGGAAAATGATACTTTAATCATCATGGGAACTGTCTCTACTATCAAAACTTTGATGACTAGTCATTCCTCTGTTGTGTTGCTATATAATTACTCAGTCGTGTCCTACTCTTTTGCAACCCCATGATGGACTGTAGCTCTCAAGGCTCCTCTGTTCCTGGGATTTCCAAGAAAAAACTGGAGTGGGTTGCCATTTCCTTCTCCAAGTTATTTTTCCAACCAGGTGAGTTTTCAAACTAATATCCAGCTCCCATTATTTCTCATACATCTATGTATGAAGAATGTAAAATATACTTAAGTCTTTTCCAAGAAAAAATACATGTCTATAATAAGAAAATGATGTGTTAAACATATTTATTAATGGAAGTGTTTCCAAGGTTACTGTGTCACAAATTTACCTGTATTGGAATTCAGACTAGAGTTGGACCCTTATATGACTTTCTTTCTTTTTTTTTTTTTTCATTTATTGGAACATTGATTTGTCTCAAGGGCTTTGTTTAAGGTTTCAGTGATAAGGGAATTATGGATCTTTGAGAGGGATCCATAATTTCCATCAGAAACACTCATATTTTGCCCTTTTAAAAATAGTAGTCCTGCCAGGGTCCAGCAAGGAGAAACTAGGCTTGCATCACTCCCATGGAAAAGGAATGATTTTTCTCATCTTCTAAGAAATCTCTTTTGACTTTATTTTTGTGTATGATGTTAGAAAGTGTTGTAGTTTCTTTCTTTTACAAATTGTTGACCAGTTTTTTCAACACCACTTGTTAAAGAGATTGTATTTAATCCATTGTATATTCTTGCCTCCTTTGTGAAAGATAAGGTGTCCATAGGTGCGTGGATTTATCTCTGGGCCTTCTATTTCTAACACCATACACAAAAATAAATTCAAAATGGATTAAAGATCTAAACGTAAGACCAGAAACTATAAAACTCCTAGAGGAGAACATAGGCAAAACACTCTCCGACATATATCACAGCAGGATCCTCTATGACCCACCTCCCAGAATATTGGAAATAAAAGCAAAAATAAACAAATGGGACCTAATTAAACTTAAAACCTTCTGCACAACGAAGGAAACTATAAGCAAAGTGAAAAGACAGGCTTCAGATTGGGAGAAAATAATACCAAATGAAGCAACTGACAAAAAACTAATCTCAAAAATATACAAGCAACT
>SJYX01003967.1:144179-220694 GCA_006410675.1 Oreotragus oreotragus | reverse complement strand
AGGAAACCAGAATTGAAAGAGACACGTGTACCCCAATGTTCATCGCAGCACTGTTTATAATAGCCAGGACATGGAAGCAACCTAGATGTCCATCAGCAGATGAATGGATAAGAAAGCTGTGGTACATATACACAATGGAGTATTACTCAGCCATTAAAAAGAATACATTTGAATCAGTTCTAATGAGGTGGATGAAACTGGAGCCTATTATACAGAGTGAAGTAAACCAGAAAGAAAAACACCAATACAGTATACTAACACATATATATGGAATCTAGAAAGATGGTAATGATAACCCTGTGTGTGAGACAGCAAAAGAGACACAGATGTATAGAACAGTTTTTTGGACTCTGAGGGAAAGGGAGAGGGTGGGATGATATGGGAGAATAGCATTGAAGCATGTATAATATCATATATGAAATGAATCGCCAGTCCAGGTTTGATGCATGATACTGAATGCTTGGGGCTGGTGCACTGAGACAACTCAGAGGGATGGTTCAGGGAGGGAGGAGGGAGGGAGGTTCAGGATGGGGAACACGTGTATACCTGTGGTGGATTCATGTTGATGTATGGCAAAACCAATACAATACTGTAATTAACCTCCAATTAAAATAAATAAATTTATATTAAAAAAAAGAAATCCCTTAGGGGATTTGTCTGAGATCTGTCTTATACCTGCAGGTTAGGGAATGGGGTTGTTCTTTTCCTTCCAAGTTTGCCAGAAGAACTAGAGAAGAAGAAACATCAGTAGATTGCTGCTTCTGTGGGAGTGTATACCTACTGTAATTCCTGTTGTATTTGTCAACTTTCTTCTCTGCAGTCTTTGCACAATCCCTCTGTCATCTGAAAAATTAGGTACTTTTTAAGGCTGAAAGTAAGAAGTTCACTCTCTTCCAGGTGAAGGAAGTTTAGCTCCAGACCACTGCTTTTAAGCCTCTAGGACCTCTGCTGTTTTTGTTTCCTGACTTGTCTTGATGATAGTATGTATTCCACCTTCAATGAATTTAGACTCATTTTAAATCATTCTGCTCCCTCTACGTTTGGTTTCCCCTCAAATTTAGTTGAAACAAGTGCATGCTGTTATTTTAAAAACTTAATGATATTCCTCATGTCTTCTGACTCAGTAAGCTTGCTCCCCAAACACTGATGCTAATCTACTTACTCTGTACCGAAGGGACTGCATGAAGCAGAAGGGAGAGGTCTCAGTCTAATAACTTTTAAAAATCAGTTATGGCTGAAACACTCAAACATTCATCTTACAAAAGCCCTGCATGGTGTATTGATTAAAGTAGTGAGCGTTTTTTATAGCACATACTGAATTAGCTTTTCACCAGAGTCTCCATAAAAGTAAGGCAGCACCTTGGCAAATCAGGGTACACAAAAATCAAGGTAATTTTTATATATGCATTCAGTTTGGATGAATAACTAATAAAGCCTGCAAATATTTCCCAGTGCCAATCTAGGTGGAAAATAAGTGCCAGACGGGGAGGAAGGCCTATGAAGAGATGCCAAATACGAGTAGTAGGAGGACAGTGTTTTGTCTTCTTCATGCTGTGCTCATGGGAATATCCTCTTCTTGGGACCACAGTCTACTCTCCTAGAGCTCTTGCAGCCTAAACAGGAGATGCTGCCATGTGTGTCTATATTAGGTTCCAAGGGCTGTTGTAAAATGATACTATAAGCTGTGTAGCTTAGGACAACAGAAATTTATCCTCATGGTTCTGGAGACATAAGTCTGGAATTAAGGTGTTAGCATAGGTGTTTCTGTTTGGAGACTCAGAGGGAGTAACTGACCCATACCTCTCCTCTGGCATCTGGTGGTGGTGGTGGTGTTTAGTAGCTCAGTTGTGTCCAACTCTTTGTGACCCCTTGGACTGCCGCACGCCAGGCTTCGCTGTCCATCACCAACTCCCAGAGCTTGCTCAAACTCATGTCCATTGAGTCAGTGATGCCTTCCAACCACCTCATCCTCTGTGGTCCCTTTCTTCTTCTGCCTTCAATCTTTCCCAGCATCAGGGTCTTTTTCCGATGAGTTGGCTCTTCGCATCAGGTGGCCAAAGTACTGGAGCTTCAGCGTAAGCATCAGTCTTCCTAGCGTCTGGTGGTTGTCAGCAGTTCTTGGTGTTCTGTGACCTGTTGCTGCCTCATTCCACTGCCTGCCTCTGTCTTCACATGGCTGTCTTGCCTCTGTGTGCCTGTCTCTGTGTATCTTCACATGGGTGTCTTATCTCTATGTATTTATGTCTCACGATCTTTACATGGCTGTCTTGCCTCTGTGTGTCTGTCTCTGTACCTTCACATGACCGTCTTCCCTCTGTATTTCTATCTCTGTGTCTTCACTTGGCTCTCTTACAAGGACATCAGTCATTGGAGTCACCCTTACCCGGTATGACTTCATCTTGAAGGAACTGATTACCTCTGCAAAGACCCTATTTCCAAGTAAGGACACATTTTGACTTTCTTGGTGGTTATGTGTTTGGGAGAAATGTAATTCAACCCAGTGCAGGATTTATTCATTAAGATAAGTAAGAATTTCCATGAAGATCAGTGTAGTTGGGCAGAGAACTAAGCAATACTTCTGAATGTCAACCCATGTTTTCCTGTTTACGTTAGATGTTTCATTTTGCTTAATACTTGTATTGTTGTGTTTTTTGTTCATCACACACATGTACATACATACACATACACTCATGAAGTTTAAATTTTGGGAATCAGTGTATCATCACACAGATTCATCTATCTCATTAGCATTTGTTGAATTCTATTTGTAAAGCATTCTACTAATTTAAAATCTAAAATGCAGATCAGATCCTTTCACCCCACTGCTTAAAGCATTTTACGAGCCTCCCTATAAAGCCTAAGTTGTTAGCTTGAAACACAGTGCCCTTCCTATGACCTCTGCTGCTGCATCGTGTCATTTCCATGTTGAGGTCTATGCTCTGCTATACAAACAGTCCTTTTTTCTGAGTATCTGACCTGCTTCTGTAACTTGCATTCACTCAAAGTATCCTCCCTCTCCATCATTCTCCTGATCGATTTGTCTTATCCTCCAAGATTCAGTTGAGATGTGATTTCCAACAAGATTTCTCTGAATTTCCATAATGAACCACATCATTTTTTTAACATAGTCTATTATACTATGTGTTAGGTTGGTGCAAATGTACTTGTGGTTTCAGAGCATGAGTTTTAAATCATCATATTGTCACTTCAGTTGCTCAGTCATGTCCAGCTCTTTGCAACACCATGGACTGCAGCGTGGCAGGCTTCTTGGTCCTTCACTATCTCCGGGAGTTTGCTCAGACTCATGTCCATGGAGCAGGTGATGCCATCCAACCACCTCATCTTTTCTTGTCCCCTTCTCCTCCTGTCTCCAATCTTTCCCAGAATCAGGGTCTTTTCCACTGAGATAGCTCTTTGCATCAGATCATTATAACTAGGCTCTAACATATCTTTGGGAAGATCCCCTGGAGAAGGAAATGGCAGCCCACTCCAGTACTTTTGCCTGGAAAATTCCATGGACTGAGGAGCCTGGTAGGCTACAGTCCATGGGATCACAAAGAGTCGGACATGACTGAGCAACTTCAATTTCAGTTTCAACGTATCTTTATCAAACAAAATAGTTTCATGCACTACGATGAAGACCCAGTGCAGCCAAAAGAAAAAAAGTGCCACAGGATAATGAGGACAATATCTTTGGGATTTTGGTATGCTGAGTGTGAGAGATGGAGGAAAAGGAATATTCTCAGGGAAAGTTATCTTTCATTCAAGGTAGGAAGAAGAAAGCGTTTTTAGGAAAAGATTCCATTGATCCAGAGGAAAATGTGTTATGGTCACACAGTAGTGAAAGGAAGAGGAAGAGAAAGGATGCTCCAGGGTAACAGTTTACTCCCTAGAAGCAATCTTTGCTGATTTTGCCAAGGTCACTAGCAGAGTCCCTACCAGAGGATTGAAGGCTAATACTGATTTTATTTCCCATTTCCAATCTCTCTGGATGGATAGGGTGAGGCATTAGTTGGAAGCTGGAGTTAGCTGTTCAGTATGTAAATCAAGTGGCTAAGGGCTTGGAATTGGTTCTAATAGGAAAAGAATAGGGTGAAGAGTACCCTGAATGCAATGAAAGAAGCCTTATGAAAGAAAGTTTAACTCAAATTCATAAACAGCCAAGATCCAATAATGGAAAAAAAAAAAAACAACAGTAAAAATGAACCAGCCTTAGACAGGAAGAATGAAAAGGAAAATATTTTTATAATTGTGTGGGTTATGACTTTTGAATATGTCACAGATCCTGAAGTTACAAAAGAAAAAGATTGATAGAACTAGTTACATAAATTAAATACTTCTAAACAGAAATTTATAAACAAAATACAAAAATGGAAAAAATAATTGTAATATATATACTAAAGGAAAAGTAGATATTTTTATTGAATAAAGACCCCTTGGNAAAGGAAAATATTTTTATAATTGTGTGGGTTATGACTTTTGAATATGTCACAGATCCTGAAGTTACAAAAGAAAAAGATTGATAGAACTAGTTACATAAATTAAATACTTCTAAACAGAAATTTATAAACAAAATACAAAAATGGAAAAAATAATTGTAATATATATACTAAAGGAAAAGTAGATATTTTTATTGAATAAAGACCCCTTGGAAATAAGAAAAAAAAAACCCAAAGAATATGAACATGCAATTCACAAAATAACAATATATAGGCAATAAGGTGATTGGGAAAAGGAAAGAAACTAAGTATATAAAAATGATTCAATCTGATTAGTAATCAAAGAAAGGTAAATTAAATGAGATATAATTTTCACTAATTAAATTTCTAAAGACTGAAATATTAATACCTAGTACTGACAAGGACATGATAAAAGAGGAATTTTCCTATAATTTTGGTGGGATTATATAAACTGATGCAGTCTATCCAGAGGGCAATATGGCACTATTAAATGCATTAAAACTCTAGCCACCCTTTCAGCAACTAATTCTACTTATAGGACTTTATTCTAAGGAAATAATTATCAGAAGAGGAGACAAAAATGTATGTACCTGGGTGTTTATCATAATGCTTTTTATAATAGCAAAAGACAGCAGAATAAAATCAGAGGATTGGCTACATCAAGGTACATCGATATACCTCAGTGGTGAAAAATTGAAAACATTTCCCCTAAAGTCAGGAACAAGACAAGGGTGCCCACTCTCACAACTACTATTCAACATAGTTTTGGNCCCTATAAAGCCTAAGTTGTTAGCTTGAAACACAGTGCCCTTCCTATGACCTCTGCTGCTGCATCGTGTCATTTCCATGTTGAGGTCTATGCTCTGCTATACAAACAGTCCTTTTTTCTGAGTATCTGACCTGCTTCTGTAACTTGCATTCACTCAAAGTATCCTCCCTCTCCATCATTCTCCTGATCGATTTGTCTTATCCTCCAAGATTCAGTTGAGATGTGATTTCCAACAAGATTTCTCTGAATTTCCATAATGAACCACATCATTTTTTTAACATAGTCTATTATACTATGTGTTAGGTTGGTGCAAATGTACTTGTGGTTTCAGAGCATGAGTTTTAAATCATCGTATTGTCACTTCAGTTGCTCAGTCATGTCCAGCTCTTTGCAACACCATGGACTGCAGCGTGGCAGGCTTCTTGGTCCTTCACTATCTCCAGGAGTTTGCTCAGACTCATGTCCATGGAGCAGGTGATGCCATCCAACCACCTCATCTTTTCTTGTCCCCTTCTCCTCCTGTCTCCAATCTTTCCCAGAATCAGGGTCTTTTCCACTGAGATAGCTCTTTGCATCAGATCATTATAACTAGGCTCTAACATATCTTTGGGAAGATCCCCTGGAGAAGGAAATGGCAGCCCACTCCAGTACTTTTGCCTGGAAAATTCCATGGACNCATGTCCAGCTCTTTGCAACACCATGGACTGCAGCGTGGCAGGCTTCTTGGTCCTTCACTATCTCCAGGAGTTTGCTCAGACTCATGTCCATGGAGCAGGTGATGCCATCCAACCACCTCATCTTTTCTTGTCCCCTTCGCCTCCTGTCTCCAATCTTTCCCAGAATCAGGGTCTTTTCCACTGAGATAGCTCTTTGCATCAGATCATTATAACTAGGCTCTAACATATCTTTGGGAAGATCCCCTGGAGAAGGAAATGGCAGCCCACTCCAGTACTTTTGCCTGGAAAATTCCATGGACTGAGGAGCCTGGTAGGCTACAGTCCATGGGATCACAAAGAGTCGGACATGACTGAGCAACTTCAATTTCAGTTTCAACGTATCTTTATCAAACAAAATAGGAACCATTACAATCAACACATTTCTGCCAAGGAGAAATAAGTTTGTTTGTTCTTGTAGTGTAAACAATCTGTGCTTTGGGGTTTGACAAACTCTTGGAAAACATATTCTGCCACCTGCTGGTTACGGAAGGATTTTCCCTACAGAAAGTTGTCAAGACGGCTTGAAGAAGTGATAGTCAGTTGACATAGGGCAGGTGAATATGGCAGATGAGGCAAAACTCTGTAGCCTAGTTCATTCAACTTTTGAAGCATTGCTTGATATGCAGTCAGGCAATGTTGCGGAGAAGACTTGGGTTCTTTCTACTGAACAAATGCTGGCTGCAGGCATTGCAGTTCTTGGTGCATTTCATCAATTTGCTGAGCATACTTCTCAGATATAATGGTTTCACTGGGATTCACAAAGCTGTGGTGGATCAGACAGGCAACAGACCACCAAAGAGTGACTGTGACCTTTTTTTTAGTGCAAGCTTGGCTTTGGGAATTGCTTTGGAGTTTCATCTCAGTCCAACCACTGAGCTAGTTGTTGCTGGTTGTTGTATAAAATTCACTTTTTGTCACATGTCACAATCCAGTCAAGAAATGGTTCATTGTTGTTGGATAGAATAAGAGAAGACATTTCAAAAGGATAATTTTTTTTTCCTTTGGTGAGCTCAGGAGGTACCCATTTATCGAGTGTTTTCACCTTTTCAATTTGCTTCAAATGCCAAACCACCACAGAATGATTGATGCTGAATTCTTTGGCAAATTCTCATGTAGTTGTAAGAGGATCAGCTTCAGAAACCACCACAGAATGATTGATGCTGAATTCTTTGGCAAATTCTCATGTAGTTGTAAGAGGATCAGCTTCAGTGAGCCTCTCAGTTCGTTGTTATTGACTTTCAATGGCTGGCCACTGTGCTTCTCATCTTCAAGGCTCTTGCCTCCTTTGCAACACTTCTTGCATCACCATTGCACTATATGTTCATTAACAGTTCCTGGGCCAAATGAATTGTTGATGTTGCGAGTTATCTCTGCTACTTTATGACCCATTTTTGAACTCAAATGAAAAAATCACTCAAATTTGCTTTTTGTCTAACACCATTTCTCTAGTCTAAATAAATGTAAAATACACAGCAAGTAATGTCATTAACAACAACAACAACAACAACAACAAAAAAACAACAAGCAAGAAATGAGCATTAAAATGCTGTACAACATAAATATGTTTATTTAAGGATGTATTCCTTTATCAACTGGCAAAGTTCAGCAATGTAAAATTGCACTTACTTTTGCACCAACCTAATAAATATTTCTGTTATTTATTTATCAAATATTTGTTATTTGTCAAAACATTCCAAAATATAGCAGACTCTAAGATATTGGAGGGAGAGGGCAGAGAGTCATCTTAGCTGTCATTTGCATTCCACTAATTAGCACATTCCCAGCATACAATTTATGTTTGCTGAACTGAACTAATGTCTGATCTAAATGATACAGACCTAATNTTATTTGTCAAAACATTCCAAAATATAGCAGACTCTAAGATATTGGAGGGAGAGGGCAGAGAGTCATCTTAGCTGTCATTTGCATTCCACTAATTAGCACATTCCCAGCATACAATTTATGTTTGCTGAACTGAACTAATGTCTGATCTAAATGATACAGACCTAATTTTTTCCCTCAGTGAAAATTGATTACTGTTTGATGGTGTATAGATTCTTTCATTGGTTGAACAGAGTATGATTTGGTAATATACATCATATTGAATGGTGCTCCAGGGCCCACAGAATGTTGAACTAATTGCTAAATTGAATATCTTAATAGATGTACCAAAAGAGTCTTTAAAAACTCAGTATTTCAGTATTTCTTTTTCTAGTTAGACATTTCTAGACTTTGTTTTAATTCTATTTAAAGTTATCTTAAAGCACAATTTCATGAGGCTGCTTCATGGATTAGAAATATGAATAGTTTAGCATCAGAAGGAAGAATATCACACTCATTAATTTATTTGAATTTTATATCGAGTAATGTGTAAATGAAAGTAAATTAATAAAGTGTTAGTTGTTCAGTGGTGCCCGACTCTTTGCAACCCCATGGACTGCAGCCTACCTGGGTCCTCTGTCCATGGAATTTTCCAGGCAAGGATACTGGAGTAGTTTGCCATTTTCTTCTCCAGAAATATAAACATAGATTTAATAGGGACTACACTGACTGCCCAGTGGTTAAGACTTGGCCTTCCAATGCAGGGGTGCAGGTTCCACCCACAAGGCTAAAAGATTAAACAGAAGTACTGTAACAAATTAAATAAAAACTTTTAAAATGTTCCACATCAAAAAAATCTCTTAGAAATAGATTTAATAGCTATCAAAGTCAAGTTACACATAGTAAAGAGATAATTTAAATTGTCATGCAAATATATTATATATGCAAGGACATGCTGTCATCTTTAGCTTGTATGCAATTAGATAAAAATAAATGCATTTGCTGTGTATAACCTGAAATCGTCTTGTTATTAAGAGAAATGAAATTAGTGTTATTCCATTTTTTAAAAAGTAGGTTGTATTTCAAACTGGAATTGAGATACTTTGAAATAGACTGTATATATCTAATTGTGGGTCTGGACATGAATTTGAGAAAACTGAGAGATAATAGAGAACTGAGGAGCCTGGAATGCTGCAGTCCATGGGGTTGCAAAGCGTTGGACACAACTTAGCAACTCAATAACAGCTGCGGGTCACCTCACTGATGATAATATCACTACTGATGATTCTTGCAGCTGTCTGATATTTGTTGAGTTGGTGAAAATGCACTGGATCATTTGTGTCATGGTCTTTACTTTTTTAACAATCTAAAAGTATAGATATAAAACATAACAAGGTATCATCATTTTATGTAGTAAAAAATCAGGTACTTAGTGAGTCTCATTTGTAGACTGACATTTGAGGGTGACATTTGCATTGGAAGGAAATTTACCATATGAAAAATAAAGAAATGCATTCTCATTTTTCATGCTTTCAGCATTTAATTAATTTTTTCCAGTGTAATTTATTTACTTGCAAGATAATGTTGAATCTGTTCAATG
Source organism: Oreotragus oreotragus (assembly GCA_006410675.1). Taxonomy (NCBI): domain Eukaryota; kingdom Metazoa; phylum Chordata; class Mammalia; order Artiodactyla; family Bovidae; genus Oreotragus; species Oreotragus oreotragus. The sequence goes on along the minus strand of SJYX01003967.1, from coordinate 211,328 downwards.
AGAAGACGTAGCAAGTGTAGCATTCTACTTTAAGTACAAGGCAGTCACAATCATGACAGCTAGTTCATATTTTGGAAAAATATTTAGTAAGTCACTGGTTTAGAAACAGATATTCTTTGTATTGCTTACTTCAAAATCTAACTTTAAACTTACCCTCGAGAATTTTCAGAGTTCACATATAAAATCAACAGTGTTGATTAAAAAAAAAACTAAAATTATTAGTGCCAAATAACATATAATCAGACCCATGTTTGCAGCCCAAAATTAGGAATAATCATATACTTCTATTGTGGAATAAGAAATGATATATTTTTATTGAAAATGTTAGTCCAAAATTCTTTTCATAAGATAATTTTCCAAGAAAAAAATAAGCATTTTAAAGCAAAGCATAATATTTTATAACTTGCTGAAGATAATAAAATGGTGAAAATAACCATGCTTCAGTGTGATTTACAAATAAGGCATTTTGATGGAAACATAGATATGTATGTGTACTCTACCAGAACTTGAAAAACTTCCCAAAAGACCTCCAGCCCAATTCCTTATTTTACTAATGAGGAAGCCAAAACTAACAGATTTATGCGATTTGCATAAGGGAGTTCATTGCAGAGGTAGGAATCTTGCAAAGCAGTCTAGAGCATTGCTTCCTCTTTGACATTTGATACCTCACCCCTCTTATTATTCTTTTCTTCTTCTCTACTCACTAGGACTTTTTATAATCACAGTGTGACCTACATAAAATATTATTTGTAGATTTCGTTAACTATAAACGTTCTCAATGGTTTTCACTGTAAGAACGTATAAAAGGAGATATTTAGCAAGAAAAATATCTCAACAACATTGCATATCCCTGATGTCCAGTAGGAAAATTTAAGCAACTGATTGTCAAAATTTACACATTTAAGGTCAACTTGAAAACAATACAACTCAACCTTTCTTTGCATTTTTGATGCAGAATGTTTATCAACCTTAGTGTATTTCCAAGAAAATCTCAGCTCCTGAGACCTTTTAACTCCTTTTTACATAAATGTTGATTATTATATATGTTAGGTAATTGCAAAGAGTATTAAAATCCAAGCTACAGTTATATAGTTCATCAGTATTTCTCTTAAAATTCTTGTCTGATACAAGGGAAGAAGTAAAATTTAAAGTGTTGCAAATATAGACTAAGAATTTTTAAAAATTCATTTTCTATTCCTCAGTTGTTAGTCTGAATTATCTCTATTTAAATTAGCTTAGCTAGGGGGAGAGAAGAACAAATATTTAAATTGGCAATTATCACCTTCATGAATTGAAAGTAATAATATAAAATAATCATTTAATAAGCTGACTTCTATAATTCTAACAATCCCAATTACTTGAACATATCACTTAAAAATTAGAAATCAGTCATTTAAAAACATTTGATTATTTATTCTAATTAAACTAGTGTCTAATCATTTATACCTAGACTTGAAGAGAATTATCATAGTTTTCCTCTTTATACTCCTATTCTGGATGGAAAACATATGTAGTATTGGATTGGCCAAAAAGTTCATTCAAGTTTGTCCAAAGGCGGTAACAGAAAGGTTGAAATGAGCTTTTTGGCCAACCCAGTATTTTCTTATGCTCCAAACAATGCCATATTGATCTTTTCAGCCTTTCATGATTGTTTTGGGAGAAGGTAAAGAAGCTGTCCTATGATTCACTTCATTTCCAGTTCCTGGGGAAATGGTCTTAAGGAAGAAAGATGGCAGCTGACCTGCCCCAATTTCTTTAAACATTCCAGTTATGGTACCCAGAAGCTCCACCAAATAATTACCTTTTCTACGAGGAAAGTCTTCGTCTGTAGAATGTTTTGAATAGTATGTCCCTTTTTAGGTTGCTTTAGTTTCTCTGGTTTATATTCACGGATCCCTGAAAAATAAGTCTTAAGCTAGGTAATTATTGAGGTGCTGAATGAAGGTTTCATAGCCTGAGTGCTCAGAAATAGGTAGGAACTATGCCTCACCCCTGGGTCAGGAAGATCCCCTGGAGAAGGGCATGGCAACCCACTCCAGTATTTTTGCTTGGAAAATCCCATAGACTGAGGAGCCTGGTGGGCTACAGTCCATGGGGTTGCAGAGTCAGACCAGAATGAGTGGCTAACACTTGCACTTTGATGCCTCATCCCTGAGCTAAGGGAACAGTCTGGGCTGGGGGACCTTACACATGGGAGCAGGGTGTGAGGTGAACTTGGTGTCAGGTTATCTAAATTATCTGTTACCCTTCTCATTTTTCCTAGGTGTCAGTGTACATACTATTGGGCCTTAATTTTAGGTCTTATAGTAAAGTCTCTCAATTACTTGTTTCTTAAAGTTATGGTAAAATTAGGCTCTCGATAAAACCTTTATTTGCATAAATGTGATTTAACCATCGAATTCAAATATCACCACATGGATTGTATTAATTACCAGACTTGGTCAAATCAACAGCATGTAAAACCTCAAGCAGTGTTCTTCCTTCCCTGTAGTTAAGCTACTGTTTATCGGGTTGTATATATTTAGTTTGTGCTATTTTAAACTCTCTAGCAACTGCATTTGTGTACCATACAAATAAATCTAGAGATTGGACAAGTATCTTCTTACAATTACATTGAAATGAAAATGATCCAGTGCTTGGTGGCGGGGGGTGGGGGAGGAAATCCTCTTTCCTATGACACTGTGTTTAAATTAAAAAGATCATTCCTGTCTTGATAGCATTTTATAAGGCTTTCCTGTGTTGTGCAGGATAAGGTGAAAGTGTGATTGAATTTATTCACTGTTACAAGTATTTGAGTACAACTGGTTCAGTGGCCCCTCTGATTAACCTCTACTCCAAATTCAGACACGTTATGTCTATCTATTATAGGGGATGGTATTAGTTGACCCAAAATAATGCATATTTACTAATGCTGGAGTCAGCATTCAAAGAGCAGCTGCAGTGATTATTACAACACAACCCAGTGAGAGGTCCAGAACAGCTCTGAGGGCTGCAGCAGAAAAAGGGGTTCGAAGACATTCTCCAGCTGAGCTTTCATCAGCCATGTTTAAGGTAAAATGAGACACAGATTCATTTAAAACCATGCTACTGAGGAGGTGCCCAATTCAAGGTCCTAAGATGGCTGAGCACGTGTCTCCCCGCTTCATCACGCAGCAGTGTGGACTCATTCTGGTCTTGGCCCCAAACTTTTCATCGTGATGGTAGACTCTCCTCCGTCTCTCGCATGATCTTCCAGTGTCACTCTAGATCACCTCATTGCCTTCAGTTTTTCTAGTTTGTGGCACTTATTCTCTATTTTCTTTTTACTTACTTTTAAAAATATTTCTGAAATAAAATAATGAATGTTTTAAAGCAAATCATATTTTATACTCTGGCAGCAGAGAATATCAGTATAGATCAAAGTCTCTCATCCTTGACACCGTTGAGGTTTTTGGCCAGATAATTCACTGTTGGACGTGGCAGGAAAGCTGATGTCCTGCTCATTGTAAATAGAATATTAGGCAACATTATTGTATTCTATGCATTAGATGCTAGTTGCGCATCTTGCCTCCTCCAGTTTTGACCACCAAAATTGACACCAGACATTAGTTAATGTTTCCTGGGGGTGAGGGGCTAAATTGCCTACCCCTCACCCCCAGCTGAGAACTGCAAGTACGGATAGTGTTTGTCACCAACTGTAATTGATTCATTATATTGTTTTGTTAGTCACTTTGAGATAAGAAAATAGATACATTTTTAGAATTGCTTTAATTTTTCTTCTATATTTTAGTGCCTGCTATGTATAGAAAGTCTATTCTGCATCCTGAAATTTGTTTAGACTTAATATTGATGAAGGTATTAGTCATGGTATGATACTCAACTTGTAGAGATCCATCTCCTATGTATGTAGTACCAACGGGAAACACCACTCTATCACCTTATTGACATCAGTATTGCAAGGGAAAATGACCCACTGAATTCTCATATCTTTTATCTGTGCTATTTGTGAAGAATCGTGCAAAATTTCTCCTAATTTTCTAAAATGCAAACTGTTTTATCTTGATTAATGGTCAGATCATCCTCACTTTGTCTTTAGTTGTATAGTGTATTCAGCTAGAATAAGTTTGTATTCTATCTTCACTGTTTTTACATTTTCTTTAATGTGAATTTAAGTTTGAGATCAAAATAAGATTGACTGGATCCTTTATAACATTTAAGTTGAATGATATTTGTATGACTGTTCCTTGCATTTCACCTTTGCCACTAGACAGTTAAAAATAATAGAAATATTATAGAATAGGCCTCGCTAATAGTCTACAAATTCATATTGTTTTCACACACTCCATTCAGACTTGAAAAACACTGACTTTTAATGTATACTGTGAAGGCTGATTTTCTCTAAAAGAGTGGAAACAAGTTAAATGAAGCTTCATTCTACTTCTCAACTTCCTTTTAAATAGCTTCATGACTACTGATTAAGGAAAAAAGGCCTGGCTTTACATTTTTAATGACACTTCTGTTGACCCCATAATTCCACATGACCCTGTGAATATATGCAGTAATCTGTGTCAAATATTTCTAATCCATATGACATGCTATGCCTCCTTCTCCCTCCCTACCACATAGGCCTGTGCTAAGAAACAAAATAGAGAAGGCAATGGCAACCCACTCCTGTAGTCTTGCCTGGAAAATCCCATGGACGGAGGAGCCTGGTGGGCTGCAGTCCATGGGCTCACTAAGAGTCGGGTACGACTGAGCGACTTCACTTTCACTTTTCACTTTCATGCATTGGGGAAGGAAATGGCAACCCACTCCAGTGTTCTTGCCTGGAGAATCCCAGGGACGGGGGAGCCTGGTGGGCTGCCGTCTATGGTGTCGCACAGAGTCAGACATGACTGAAGTGACTTAGCAGCAGCAGCAAGAAATGGAATGATGTTACAAGTGAATGCTTTTTGGATTTTGAGAGTTAAATAGCTGTGTCATCTTAATCATGTTTATTCAGAGATGTACATAATGGAGCAAAAAGGTAGAAAGAACTATGCTTTCTATAGAGGTTCAAGCAGTTTCTTTAGTGGATGATGTCATTACATTGGTTTGGCTGATTTTTTTATTGCTATAAATTGAACTGACCAAATCAAAGCTATTTGGATAGTTCCAGGCAGCTTCAACATAGTTCAGATAATTCACTTATTTCATAATAATCTTGACCACAAAATTGATTTCTTTTTTGGTAAAAGGAAATTCAATACCTTTTATGGGGGTGGAAGTAAAGAATAGGAATGCTATTGGTTATGATCTTCTAACCTGTATTATATCGGGGTCACATTTCAAAATTAAGTCTCAATATATCACTTGCATATATTGTTCTCTTTAGACAATTGAAAAGTAGTATTACTTATATTAAAGTATAGTTGATTTACAGTGTTGTATTAATTGCTGCTATACAGCAAAGTGATTCATTTATATATATATATATTTAAACATTCTTTTCAATATTCTTCTCCATTATGTTTTATCATAGGGTACTGAATGTAGTTCCTTGTGATGTACAAGGACCTTGCTTATTTATCCATTCTGTATGTATTGACTTGCATCTGCTAATCCCAAACTCCCAATCCATTCTTCTCCTCCCTTCCCTCCCCCCATGTTTACCTTGCAATTAAGGACCAAGAGGGTGACTTTGTTAACTAAACTATCATTCGTTTAGATTAATTCTCACTAGTGCTCATCAGAAATGTATCTGCTAGGAAATATTGGACCTATAAGCTGAGAAACAGCTACTGTTTATTAAGTGTTTATGGCCTAGTCCCACTTTGCAAATGAGAGAATACCAGCATTTCAAAAAGTATCTTACCCACATATCCAACATTGTCACTCTAAATTGTAATCTTTCCACCAAAGCATGTTACCTCCTAAACAGCTTAAAACCAGAGCACAAGAGACCCACAGTGAGGATAGGAATAATAGTTACTACTGTTATCATTATTTATATGAAAGGATCCAGCACTGACGGCGCATTGACTGTGTCTGATTTTGTGCTCAGTTCTGCATTTAGTCCTCTTAACCCTTAATAATGCTGCAGATTAGAAACTCTTATCATCTCCATTTTACCAGTGAGAAAACTAGGAAGTAAATAAGTTTTTGTTTACTCATTCAACCAGTGAATATAAAAACCAGAATAATGAAGTATTTGTTTATTGATTGCCTATTTCTGAATGCTTCCAAAGGAACAACTGGGGAAGAAAAAATAAATTTTCTGTGCCCGAGTAAAGTATAATACATCTAAAATAAAAATGTTTCCTAAAAGTTGTAATTTGAAAGTTGTACCAGAAAGAAAACTGGTGACTATATTGTATGGTCATTATAAAAAGAATTTTCAATGACAATAAAAATGCGCATGATATGGGTATTAAAGAAAAGTAGAATATAAAATTGTTTATACAAAATAGCATCTCTTCAAATTACCAGTTGTTTAATACAAAGTACAAAAATGCATCAAAATATTAACTGTATTTATTTCTGGGAGGTGGTGTTGTGGATAACTTTAAACATTTGTTTACATATTTTTCTGTGTTACTAATATCCTATAACTCTGTTACTAACATTCAGAAATTACTATAACCAGAATACGGTTTCCAAACGTAGGCACAATTTGAATCTCTGTTTACACATACGGATTTCTTAATATATGAAAGTTCTCATCCCATTATCAGCAGTTTTACTTTCAGGCTCCCATCTTGATGTTCTCTGGGGGAATTTACTCTTCGTTGATCTTGTCTCCATTCTGTTTTAGTGTTTTATTCAGTGTCACTGTGCATACACACTTGTCTATCCACGGAGGCTGTGGCCATGAGACTGCCCACACCCGAGACACATCCCCTTCTCCCTCGAAGGTTAGTGTACATCACTTCTCCAGCAGTCCAGGGCACTTGAACCAACCGGGAACCTATTGAATGGTCCACCTAGAAGTCCTTACTCCGAAAGAGCAACCAGTTACTATACTTGAAGTAAAATGTTGGGTTGGCCAGCCAATACCTTTCTCAGGGTTTTAAAACTTGAACGCCCTTTTTGGTCAACTCAGTTTAAAGTTAACTGGATAAACTCATTTATTTTGTATCAGATGCTAATAGTATAATTCAGAACCTTCTTTAGGCTATACATAAAATTAATAATACCATAAAAAATGTATCTTAAGGTTATATTTTAAGTGAATATGAAAAGCACTATAAATGCCACTATACTATTATGATTTATATTTTCATAATTTATGTCTCAATATAGAATGCTTTTATTAGTAATAATTTGAAGAATAAGTATACTGTTTGTAACAAGAAAACAATATAAAAACATATTCTTTAGATCAGAAAAGGTAAAATGTAATCTTAAACAAAATGATGCCATTTTTCCCACTTTGAACTATAAAATATCAATTTTCAAATTCAATACTTTGTTTTCACCAATCTCCAATTTTGCATAGAGACATGGGTGATTTTATATTTCATAAACATATTCAGCATTCATTTAAAATTTTTAATTTTCATAGCATCACATTTTAGTTTGAAAACAATATGCACATAATAGAGATTTTTTGTGTTAACCATATTTTCAAGGGTAGCCTTGTTATTTATGAATGCAGTATAATGCAGGAATACAAGGAAAGAAGATGACTCTGTGGGTTTAAATCTAAAATAAATCTGATGTTTATTTAATGGATGATTTGTGATGGTTGCTTAAGATTCCCATTTCTGCCACTTCAAAATGGGAGCAGTCATGCGTATTCCATAGATTTGTCCTGGGGATTAAGTGAGATATGTTAAAGGGCTTAACACAATGGCTGGCTTAAGGTAAGCGTGCATAAACATTAGCTGTTATTATTATCATCATTGCTGTTGTTCATGTTTCCTTGCTCTCATTGATAGGATTATTTAGGAACTGTTCATTTACTTCTCATATTCTCAGCTCCAAGATGAATTTTATTATCCAACATCTGTCTTTAACCTCATAAGAAAATATGACTTAAACATTAATTAAGCATCAAAAATGAAGTCTTATAGTGCTCATACAGAATAATAATTGTTTTGGAAAAGGAGCTGCATTCCTATCAAAATATAATTTCCACTATTTAGAGAAGAGGTCCTGTGAAATGATTGACATTAAGGAAGAGTAGAAAATAAGAGTCAGGGAACCAGAAAATGTTTAGAGTAGCAGGCCTTGTGGGGATCCCCTCATCCAGCCCCTAAGTTTGCATTCTGAGCTCCCTCTCCTATTTTTGAGAGAGTGAATCCCTATTTTATCTATTAAATATGTAGAAAGCTTGTAAGAAATAACTAGTATGTCAGAGGATAATCGTGCAACCATAGAGAGGGGGCACAGTTGGTCTGCTTTTTGAACATGAGAATGTTATTGACACTTAGTTAAGGATGAGGCGCCAATAAAAAAATCTAAGTTCATTGTAAAAATGAAAAGAACTGTTCCAACTCAGTGGAGCTGTGAAGGGTTATATTGAGCCCAGTGAGGTAGAGAATATTCATGCTTAAGCCACCTTTAAAAATAACGAATTAAATCACACAGGGACCAGGAAAGAAAGGCAAAAAAAAAAAAAAGTAATGATTAACAATTACTTGGCCAAAAGGAATTATAAACAGGCATATTTGAAAAGAATGCATTAAGTTCAGTAAACCAGTGTCATAAATCCACTGTGAGAACTACACGTAAAAATCACAGTTTTGATTTCCCAAGATATTTTTATGATCATTTTGACTTAATGGAGTCAGGAAGTGTAAGTAGACTAGGAATTATAGTAACTGCTGAAAAAGAAAGGTGTAAGGAGGGAAAAAAGAGCTAGAATGAAAAAAGAAGGAAACATTAACATCAATACAAAATGTATGTTTATTCATAACACTGTTCTCAATCTTCAGCACATATCCCTCAGTGGTTTTAAATATAACACTTTTGCCTTTTGAAATGACATTGTTAAGGTACCAGAATTAATATTCTCTATATTAAAATGTTGGCTTAAAATGATTGAAGTGACCATCCACATGCTATTTAATGTGTCACTTTAATTTTTAACTTTGGAGAGTTATTAGTTAAATGTATTGAGTATTAGCACAGAATTATTAAAACTCCAACGTCAACCAGACTGATATGAGAATTCACATGACAGTTCTATAACACTGTTCTATCCTTTATGAAAAAGGAAAAAGCACGCGCACACACACGCATGCGCACACACACACACGTGCACACATGCACATGCATGCGCACACACGCACATGTACACGCTCACACGCACACACACGAGTATACTGCTATGCAGCTTGTATTCTACTGTATAAATTCTCCTCCTTATGTGCTGTTTTTAGTCGTTCAGTCGTGTCCAACTCTTTGAGACCATGGACCGTAGCCCGCCAGGCTCCTCCTGTAACAAGAGGCTATCTGTTGTGGAAAAGTAGCATCTCAGCTGCTAACTGATCTGGAAGAATTCTCCGACTGACCACGGCATTCTGCACAGATTTGACATTTCCCTGTGCTTGGTGTGACCTCTTCACAGAAGGAGAGGGGTGTGTGGCTTCTCTTGAAGGTACACCTGCCTCCTTTCTCTCCTCTTCTACTTTCTGGCTCACCTCCAATCCACTGTGCTTACAGTGTATTTTTCCATAAATGTTATGGAAAATGCAGTGTATCGTAGGGGAGTTTATTAAATGCCAAAATATCATCATATAAAGAGGAGTGAGGAAGGCTTATGGTGAATGGGGACTGTTCTCCCCATCCTCAAAATATCTAAAACAATTCCTGAATTAGAAACTGTTAAGATCTTCATATTTGACCGACTTGTTTTAATCTAGAAAACCAAATATTTTAATGACTACAAGTCTTTAGGTTCCGCATCAACTTTGCATAATTTCCAGAGCTTAGATTTCTTTAAGCCTATGAGTGTGTTTTTAATCTGCCCAAGTAGGAGGAAAAAAAAAAAAAATCTGGACCCTTGAATGTCTCTGTAATCAAGTAAATCTGTCCTGTATAATTTTCTTTCTGATTTCTGCTTCCTATAGAAAAACTTGTAGATGAGATTGAATTTAAAGGCAGAAAAGGAAAGGAAACCTGCTGCCACGTAGAGTCTTGCCCAAATTCCTGCTGCTCTCTCACTGGCTCTTAAAACTTGGACAAGTCATCCTTTGTTTCTAGAATCAATTTTCTTCTTGTAAGGTGAATATGGAAATATTTTTTAATATAATAAGTATTTGTTCGAGAGTTTAGTAGAAAATGTCTTATACATAGTCATTTGAAATAAATGATAGCCATTTAAATCTTAGAGAACATTTTGTATCCTCAGTTAAGAAATATACCGGTTCAGGATGAGATTAAATTGAAGACTAGTCTGTGATCTAAGTATGAACCTGTTAGTTCCAGCTATTAAGGAATTTTGAGAATGTGTAAATCTTATATGCACTTTAATGTGATCTTGTCCAGCTCTTCCTCAAACACCAGGGAAGTGAAATTCAGAGTGGCTGCAGTTTATTGATTGCAGGCTACCTGGTTGGTGGCAGTTACAGAATTGAACCTGCGAGTTTGTCATGTGGAAAAATTTCCCCCACTTACATCATGTGTTTCTTTATTTTGTCCCCTTATCATATAATTTCATGAAGAGTTTATTAGGCTTCCTTAGTAGGTTCTTCCAGTATAGTATCAATTTCTTGAAGGTATGAACCATTTATCAACAGCATTCCTGTCTTCAGCAACCCAAAATATACCTCGCATCAAGTTGGTACTCATTATCAAGTTGATTTTTGTTTCTTAAGATGGAAATGGTTAGAACTATATTTATGATTTGACTAGAGTTTTGTGGATATTAAAGTCAGGGGTCTTCAAGAAAATGGAGAAGATGATTATAATTTTGACTCCTCATTTTCTGTATGCATAGATTTTTTTTGAATTTTAAAGCAAAATTAAAGTGGGAGAAGTTGTTTTGTAAGGGAGCTTAGTCAAGTTAATTCAGAAGTCTGAGAGCAAAAACTTGACATCCGTAGCTGGCGCTTGATGTACAAATACTCTAAGGCAACAAAGGTCACGTTAACCTATTATTATTCAANAGGTGTAAGGAGGGAAAAAAGAGCTAGAATGAAAAAAGAAGGAAACATTAACATCAATACAAAATGTATGTTTATTCATAACACTGTTCTCAATCTTCAGCACATATCCCTCAGTGGTTTTAAATATAACACTTTTGCCTTTTGAAATGACATTGTTAAGGTACCAGAATTAATATTCTCTATATTAAAATGTTGGCTTAAAATGATTGAAGTGACCATCCACATGCTATTTAATGTGTCACTTTAATTTTTAACTTTGGAGAGTTATTAGTTAAATGTATTGAGTATTAGCACAGAATTATTAAAACTCCAACGTCAACCAGACTGATATGAGAATTCACATGACAGTTCTATAACACTGTTCTATCCTTTATGAAAAAGGAAAAAGCACGCGCACACACACGCATGCGCACACACACACACGTGCACACATGCACATGCATGCGCACACACGCACATGTACACGCTCACACGCACACACACGAGTATACTGCTATGCAGCTTGTATTCTACTGTATAAATTCTCCTCCTTATGTGCTGTTCTTAGTCGTTCAGTCGTGTCCAACTCTTTGAGACCATGGACCGTAGCCCGCCAGGCTCCTCCTATAACAAGAGGCTATCTGTTGTGGAAAAGTAGCATCTCAGCTGCTAACTGATCTGGAAGAATTCTCCGACTGACCACGGCATTCTGCACAGATTTGACATTTCCCTGTGCTTGGTGTGACCTCTTCACAGAAGGAGAGGGGTGTGTGGCTTCTCTTGAAGGTACACCTGCCTCCTTTCTCTCCTCTTCTACTTTCTGGCTCACCTCCAATCCACTGTGCTTACAGTGTATTTTTCCATAAATGTTATGGAAAATGCAGTGTATCGTAGGGGAGTTTATTAAATGCCAAAATATCATCATATAAAGAGGAGTGAGGAAGGCTTATGGTGAATGGGGACTGTTCTCCCCATCCTCAAAATATCTAAAACAATTCCTGAATTAGAAACTGTTAAGATCTTCATATTTGACCGACTTGTTTTAATCTAGAAAACCAAATATTTTAATGACTACAAGTCTTTAGGTTCCGCATCAACTTTGCATAATTTCCAGAGCTTAGATTTCTTTAAGCCTATGAGTGTGTTTTTAATCTGCCCAAGTAGGAGGAAAAAAAAAAAAAATCTGGACCCTTGAATGTCTCTGTAATCAAGTAAATCTGTCCTGTATAATTTTCTTTCTGATTTCTGCTTCCTATAGAAAAACTTGTAGATGAGATTGAATTTAAAGGCAGAAAAGGAAAGGAAACCTGCTGCCACGTAGAGTCTTGCCCAAATTCCTGCTGCTCTCTCACTGGCTCTTAAAACTTGGACAAGTCATCCTTTGTTTCTAGAATCAATTTTCTTCTTGTAAGGTGAATATGGAAATATTTTTTAATATAATAAGTATTTGTTCGAGAGTTTAGTAGAAAATGTCTTATACATAGTCATTTGAAATAAATGATAGCCATTTAAATCTTAGAGAACATTTTGTATCCTCAGTTAAGAAATATACCGGTTCAGGATGAGATTAAATTGAAGACTAGTCTGTGATCTAAGTATGAACCTGTTAGTTCCAGCTATTAAGGAATTTTGAGAATGTGTAAATCTTATATGCACTTTAATGTGATCTTGTCCAGCTCTTCCTCAAACACCAGGGAAGTGAAATTCAGAGTGGCTGCAGTTTATTGATTGCAGGCTACCTGGTTGGTGGCAGTTACAGAATTGAACCTGCGAGTTTGTCATGTGGAAAAATTTCCCCCACTTACATCATGTGTTTCTTTATTTTGTCCCCTTATCATATAATTTCATGAAGAGTTTATTAGGCTTCCTTAGTAGGTTCTTCCAGTATAGTATCAATTTCTTGAAGGTATGAACCATTTATCAACAGCATTCCTGTCTTCAGCAACCCAAAATATACCTCGCATCAAGTTGGTACTCATTATCAAGTTGATTTTTGTTTTTTAAGATGGAAATGGTTAGAACTATATTTATGATTTGACTAGAGTTTTGTGGATATTAAAGTCAGGGGTCTTCAAGAAAATGGAGAAGATGATTATAATTTTGACTCCTCATTTTCTGTATGCATAGATTTTTTTTGAATTTTAAAGCAAAATTAAAGTGGGAGAAGTTGTTTTGTAAGGGAGCTTAGTCAAGTTAATTCAGAAGTCTGAGAGCAAAAACTTGACATCCGTAGCTGGCGCTTGATGTACAAATACTCTAAGGCAACAAAGGTCACGTTAACCTATTATTATTCAAGTATAAGACAGAAAAAAGTAGTCTTTTCAATGATCCATAGCAGTTCTTTAAACTGAACTAAACATGTCTGTAGACTGTATTTTTTTTTTTAGCAAGTTGTTGTTGCCAGTTCTAAGATATACATGTACTTCTCCTACCAGTACAGCTAAGAGGTTAAAATCTCACCTCTGTTGCCAAAATCGAAGGAAGACTAATCCAGACGACAGCTCAGGTTGTTGCCTCTCGTTGCTTATGATCAGCTAAAGTCACCAAATACATGGGCTTCCCTTATTTTAAAATTGAACAGCATATCATGTTGAAATTGTTTTGCCGTGCAGATGTGTCTGTAGCAGTTTCTGACCTATTGGATTATACAAATTTTATTTCAACGTTATAGGGAAATACTGGGTTTCCTAAAACTCTTGCTGTCATCAGTCCCAATTAAAGACCAAAGTACCTGAGTTCCTCCAGACTCTAACTAGACTATTTTACAGAGAAACTGAAATTAAGTAGAATGGAAACCTCTTAATAGTAGAAGAATAGTCTTGATGATAAATATTGGTATTAATAATTAAGTAGTTTCAGTCTTCCTAATATCAACCATGGTGAGTACTTCTTTCTTATTTAGAAGACCATGTTAGACCAAATCCACTAGAAGCCAAGAACTATATATTACTATTAGAAAGAAAGGTATTTTATCAGAATTATCTTTTTATTACTGTGCTGCAATATTTATAATGAAAGAGGGACAATCAAAAAACCAATTTGCCCTATAAAATTCATGTGTCCACATAAAATAGATATTCTAAACTCTCTTTTGAATACAAGTCTTAAGTACAATAGGAAATGTATCACTGTGGGAAAATTACTTAGTCTTTGAAATTCAGGTTCTTCATCCTTAAAGATGGGGAAAAAAACGATTTCTTATTGGTAAAAAAGGAATGATTTAAATAGGCATTATTTTATTATATTATCTTTTATGTAGCAGTCTATAAGTAACAAACATTTATTTTTTCAGCTTTGAGGTTTAATCAACAAATAAACATTATATATAAATTTAAGGTATACAACTTGATGTTTTGATATAAATATGTATACATTGTGAAATGATCACCATGAGCTAATTAGCATATATTTTAGATAAGTTTTGAAGTTCCCTGCTCAGTGCCAAGCTTATCTAGTGCTCTGGATATATTTTATATTTCTTTTCCCTTTTCATCTCCTATTCTGCTTTAAAAGTGAACACACATGTAGCAGCTTATAGCCCTACACATTCGCTGTGTCATCTTTCAACAGATGAAGTATCTGGGTATAGCTAAACTGGATTCTCTGCTTGGGATCTCACAACACTACAGTAAAGGAGTCAACCTAAACTGTGGTCTCAGCTGAGACTGAGGGCTCTCTTCCAAGCTCAAGCACTGTTGGGAGAAGTCATTTCATTGCAGCTATAGACCTTTTGGTGTCCTGCTTCTTCAGGGACAGTGGAAGAGAGAGACCCTTTTGCCTCACTTCTCATCTCCAGACTCCCTTTTAACTTAAAAGGCCTCACCTGCTCAGATCAGGCTCACTCAGGAGGGCCCCCTCTTGAATAACACAAAATTGATCAATTAGGGATCTTAGTGGCCAGTTTTTCACTTGATTCAGCCGTATACCCCTGTTGTTCCATTAAGCACTACTATTGGTGTTGCTGAGGGTTTTTTATAGATGTGATTAACCTCCCAATTAAACTCAGTGTAAGGGAAGGAGATTGTCTGGAGTAACCTGAGTGGTCTTGTCCTAATCAGTTGCAAGAACTTAGAGCAGAACTAAGGTGTTTCTGGGGGAAAAGAGGGATTCTACTTGTGGACAGGGCTTCGGGATGTCTAACCTTCTATCCTTCCTGATGGCTTGTCCTATGGATGTTACGCTTTCTTAGCCAGAAGCCTTATCACCTAAGACAGTTCCTTGAACTGAGTCTCTTAATTCCTGTATATCTTCCTGGTATGTTTCCTCTAGCAGCTCCCTCACTGACACAGAACCTTACTTCCCTCTCTGGGATCCCCTCTCTTTGTTGTATAATAACATGCAACCAGAGGTAACTGGAAGCATACCACAGTCACATTCACAGATCCTGCTCACAGTCAAGAGAGAGAATTATAATCATTCACAGCTGACACAGTGAATTTTGGGGTCATGGCGGAATTCTGTCATCCACAGATTCTCTATTTAGTTTTATTTTTGTCCCCCATTGAATTATCTTCAATGGGGAACAAGCAGTAAGACTTCCTCAGTGGGGAAAGAGATCACAAAAATAATGTGATTATAGGCATGCAGTATGGGTGGTGATGATCGAAAAAGATGTTGCATCCATGTTGATATTTATTGATCCAGTAGCCCAGAACTCTGTAGTTGTAAAAGTAAAAGTTGTTTGCTTACTCTCATTCTCTGTTCTCTGTGATATTTAAAGCAAGGCTATCCAGTAAAACTTTCTGTGATGGAGGAAAAAGTCTATATTTGCACCACCCAACACAAGAGCCACCAGCCATATGTAGCTATGGAAAACTTAAATGTTACGAATATGCCTGAAAACTGAGTTTTAAATTTTATTTAATTGTAACTCATTTAAATCTAAGCCGTAGTAACCACATGTAGCCAGTGGCTGCAGTGTTAGAACAGCTCTAGAGGAATAATCTATTGTCACAGCTGGACTTCGTAGAAATCTAGACAATTTTGTTTTCAATAAGAGCTGTGATGTGTCTGCATTTTCAGCATTTGTTTTATTAATGTGAACTCAATCAACAAACTACCTGAAAAACTTCCATCTAACCTGAAATGAAAAAGACTGGTTCAGTACGATGCTCTTTGCATATTACAGTTCCGTGTGCTTTATTTATTTTTTTTTTTGCTTTAAGGAAAATATGTTGTGCCTGTTTGCAACCAGAGATGGAAATTAAGTATATGACAGTCTCTTTTCCCATGGGAATTACAGTCTTTTGAGGAGGACTAGATTTATCTGAAACAATCACATAAAATGGAAATAGGCATAAATGCAGAAGCAGAAAAAGCACGCTGCGATGGGGAAGTGACATCTCTAGTGCCAGGTGATTCAGCCTCTCAGTTCTGCTTTTTACATGCGTGTGCGCATCCTGAGTCGCTTCAGTCATGTCTGACTCTTCGAGACGCCAATGACTGTAGCCCGCCAGGCTCCTCTGTCCATGGGATTTTCCAGGCAAGAATACCCGAGTGGGTTGTCATGCCCTCCTCCAGGGGATCTTCCCGACTCAGAGATCAGAACTGCGTCTCTTGAGTCTCCTGCATTGGCAGGTGGGTTCTTTAGTACTAACTAGCACCACAGTCTATCTTAAGGTTCCAAGGCCCTGAGCTGTGTTGTAATATTAACCACACCTGTCAGTAGCTCACTATTCGGCGAATTCTGAGATTCCCAACTGGGAGTCTAGACACACACTGGGCCCTCAAGAGCTTGAGGAACTGCTAGACCAGCTGGTCTTAGACAGAGATCACCCAAATGCTAGGATGGTCAGCCTTTCATTTCTACAGACTTACCTCTGCTTCCCCTCTAAGGCGAGCCTTCAAAGAGTTTAAAGGGCTTTACACTTGGCATGAAAGTGAGAGTCATATAGTCTTGCCAAGAGGGTGCATTATGAGAATGCAAGGGCAGAGAAGGGTGAATCAGGCTCTGTGCTTTCATTCTCTCCCTAGAGCTGGGAATACAGGTCAAGCCACTTTAAGTAGCCTGTACCGATGTCCCTTGAATACACTTAATTTGGGGGGCTGACAGGTATAAGGAATTGTGAGAGAAGAATTCTTACTTAGGAAAGACTTATGTCAGAACACAAGAATATAAAAGTAAGTAAGGATATCTCTGTTTTCAAAAGAATTCCTGTTTGTGAGTGTGTGTCCGTATTCCCTCATGCCCAGGCCGTAGTGTGTGGTTCAACCCCCTCTTCTTCCAGAGTCTCACTGTATCTCCCGACATGCATGTAAAGCAATTCAACCTAGTCTTTAAAAACATAATAGTGATAATCTTATTTCCTTATGTTTGGCCTCACTGGGTCTTTGTCGCTGCACAGGCTTTCCTCTAGTTGTGGTGAGTGCGGGCTTCTCTCCAGGTGTGGTGTGCAGGCCTCTCGTCGTGACGGCTTCTCCTGTTGCACAGCGTGGACTCTAGAGCACGTGAACTTCAGTAGTTATGGTTCCTGGGCTCCAGAGCACAGGCTCAGTAGTTGTGGTTTAGTTGCTCCAAGGCATGTGGGATCTTCCCGATCAGGGCTCGCTGGAACCCATGTCTTCTGCATTGGCAGGCAGACTGTTTACCACTGAGCCACTAGGGAACCTCAGTCTAGTCTTCTTACTGATGCCCGAGGTCCTACCATTTTCGTCTGCAAATGGCCCATCAATGTGTTTAGTTATGTTTTTTCCATGAAAGATATTTCAAGCAACATGTTGAAATGGTTGATTTTCACCTTTCTAGCAAATTCATTCTAACAGGTACAAAGCAGATTATCCTGGAAAAATAGATGTATACCTTCCTGCATGGAGATGAGTTTGAGCAAGCTCCAGAAGTTGGTGATGGATGGGGAAGCCTGGCTTGCTGCAGTCCGTGGGGTCAGCAAGAGTCAGACACAACTGAACTGACCTTCCTGCAACCATGCTCTGTGGGGAAAACAGCGGGGCTCCGCTGTGCATCATTCATATTGATGCCCAGCAGGGGGCGCATCCCTCCGTTGTGCCATTCATATTGTGCTTTAATTACCTCCCCGCAGGAGTGCAACCCCCCAACATGTAATTAGCTCCGGATGGCAGAATATATTTCATATCAATTTGTGTAACTCTAGGCCCTAGTATGCTGCCTGGCACCTAATTACAGCAATCAATAATCACTTAATAAGGCCATCATTCATTTAACAAATATCTGCTGTCCATATATAGGAAAGTAACACTTAAACTGAGATCTGAAAAATGAGTAAGATTTGGACTTTTTTTTTTTTTTTAAAGGAAGCATAGGTGGTTAGGACTGAGACAGAATAAATGAGCTTGTCAGTTGATGAATGACTGAAGAATACTGGAACACGCAATAGTAAACAGAGGATTAAAATATTGTGTTTCGGGTCATTCTTAGGGGTTTGAGCCATTTGTATCAATAACTTTTGTTTGGTCATAGTAGTATTCATGTATTCAGTAAAAAGTGCTTGAACTAAGTAACCATGTGCTAGGGATGGAGATATGCCTATTGAATTGTAGTAGGGAGGAAACCCGTCTCTTCCTTCATGGGGAAGACTGACGTGGTAGAAATACATAATGGAGGTAGCATTACCGCTGTGCTTTTCCCAAAAAGCAGTGGGGCTCTGAGGGTAATATGCTGATGGAGACGTGACTTCACTGGGAAGCAAAGGGAACACTTCCGTTAGGAAGTGGTGGTTGGGTTGAGCTTTGGAGGTGGCTGAAGTTTGGAGTAAGGGTGATGTTCCAGGTAGATAAAAGAGCAAATTCAAAATCCCACAGGCAGAAAGCGAAGACTGGTGTGGCTGCAGCACAGAAATTAAAGGGTGCCTTGATATGAAATAAGGCTGGAGAGTTGGGGGAATCTGACACCTGACTGGATAGGCCAGGTTATTGATTTTTTTGGTTTATTACAACCCAAAGGGATGGCACTGAACTGGACAAAAGTGTGTGTATTGGGAGTGATGGTTACGGCAGGTCTGTATCTGTTTTGTGGAAGCCTTGCCCTGGCTGCAGTGTGGAGGGCAAGTCTCAGAGCAGCAACGGAAGACTCGAGGCTACAAGTCAGTTTGTGATTTTTCATAATTAAGAAAATTTTAAATCGATTAGAGTCTTCTGGATGTTGTTCCTTCACCCTGTCAAGGCATGTTTCATTCCTATTACGTGGATGTCAATGGATAAGGCACAATACTTGGGCTGTTTATATTTTCTACTTTAAGAGAAGTTCTGGCTTTGCTCCAAAAAAACTGCAAGGACTGTAATTTAAGAAAATACAAGAAAAATATCACTGTCAAGGTCAAATTAACTATTGTCGTTTCTTAAATAACTACTTCTTTTCTAATGGCAAATACTGAAAATGTGTAGCAAGAATCCACCAGCTGGTGGATAAGCACCATCTTATTAGCTCCTTGACTTTCTTTAAAGCACAACTGTGCCTCTTTCTTCCAACTGTACTTCTGGCCTTAGAAATTTTTTTTTTTTTTTCCATTCAGCTTCTTAAAATAAAACTACCTTCCATTTGGAAAACAGTATTTACTAAAATTTTTTCATGGTTTTCTAACTCAGTCCTATTGTTTATATAGTTCATATTGCAATCATTTTTGTTTCTTAGTGAAGCAACCTACTTGTTTTAAAAGGTTAAATTTCTCTTTTGTTTCCTTATAAAAGTAATCTTGCGTTTGTATCTTTAGCTGCCTTATAACAGGTGGCTTAATGCCTTTCCCTGTGGTATTTGAAGAAAGGGAATGCACTTGTTATTAATAATACATGCATTATTTTTTTCCTATTTGCACATTTTATTTAGTGAAAAGAAGAAGATGGACTTATGATTATTTTCCCCTAACTTCGAGAAAGGCTCATAGCAACAGTGGTGGTGGGCAATTTCATACTCCGAGGTTGAAGCAAAATACCCATGTTCTCTGAAACTTAGTCTAACAGCAAAACATTTTCTGACTCTCCCTCTAATCTTTTTTGCCATTACTGTCGGTGGAGACATATCAAACTCACCTACATCTGTAGTTTACATTTTGGATATAGAGATAGACACCTGCTGGGAGCCAGCATGAGGAACTCCGCCCATGGCAAAGGTCATGAGGAAGGAGGCTCGGCATATGCAAATGTGGGATTGAGCCTCAGGAAACCCCCTGTTCCCAAGCATCTACCCCCCCAAACCAGAGTCTGCCTACTTTACTGTTTTATGCTTTCACCTACACCTTTGACTTTACGGGGAGCTGTCCCCCACCACCTCTCTCAGAGAAGGAGTTAACTTACAGCTCCAGTTAATAAAAATTCCTGGGGGTAACAACAGTGTTTCAACTTACAAACTCCTCTGGAGGTTCTCTAGCCTGCCTGAGCAGGTTTGTCCAGCCACATGTGATTGTTCATAGCCTCCCAACTGTGAGAGGCATGAGATTGTTTAAACTTTCTAAATACAGATTCTTTTGAGAGGTTAGAAAATTATTGGTATAGTATAGTGGGTTGATTAGGAATTATATTGGTGAAGGATTTTTCATTTGTTTAGCCAATATTTGCTGCTAAATCTCCATATTCCCTGCCCTTATAATGAATATAACTAGCATATAGGAGAAAAGTTTTATTGGTTTTCCACATAAACCAAGTTATTCAGCCCCTTTTCTCCACTAATATTTCCTACTATACCATCCTTTTCTAATCGCCCTTTATATCTGTAATTAAATAAGTTCTTTCCTAGGACGCCGACTCCGTCCCCCCTTCGAATTCCCTGGATCCACCAGGGCTGGACCCCAGCAGACACCTATGTTGTGGCTGAGTGGAAAAATCCTTGGAAGCATACAAGTTTCAAAGCCCAGGCCTGCCATTGTTTAGGTGCCTTGCGAAAGTTACGTAACTCTGTCACTTAGTTCTCTCACCTGTAAAATGGGAATAATCATTAATAGTTCCTATACTGTTGAGTTGTTATGAGGATGAGAGAAATTAATATTTATAAAAGATTCTGGAACATAAACCAAGTACTATACTATGTAAATGTAAAATACATACAATTAGAATGTGACTATAATTTAGACAGGCTTTGGATGTGAGGCTTTGACCATAAAGAAGGCCAAGCGCAGAAGAATTGATACTTTTGAACTGTGGTGTTAGAGAAGACCCTTAAGGGCCCCTTGGACAGCAAAGAGATCGAGCCAGTCAATCCTACAGGAAGTCAACCCTGAATATTCATTGAAAGGACTGATGCTGAAGCTGAAACTCCAACACTTTGGCCCCCTGATGCAAAGAGCTGACTCATTTGAAAAGACCCTGGTGCTGGGAAGGATTGAAGGCAGGGGGAGAAGGGGACGACAGAGGACAGGACAGTTGGATAGCATCACCAGCTCAATGGGTGTGAGTTTGAACACGCTCCAGGAAATGGTGAAGGACAGGGAAGCCTGCTGCCCTGCAGTCCATGGAGTCGTAAAGAGTTGGACACGACTGAGTGACTGAACAATAGCAGCCGACAGACAAACAGGGACAAACAGAAACATATCATTTTATTTACTCCCCCTTATCATCCTCTAACATCCTCAGCTTTCTTGTTACCTGCTGACAGGGAATAGTAAGTCCCTTACTCTCCTCATCATGACATCTGCCTTACCTTTCTTCCTTTATTCAAGGTGTGCTGAGCATTTTAAACAGGTCTTGTATTCTTCTCCAGTGTATCTGCATAGTTAGGTCAATCAAGACTTACTGTATCATCAGTGCAGAGTTAATAAATCGCAATGCAGCTAAGATTTCACCTCTGCTGCAAAGCATACTCTGAGAGAATGCCAGTGGTCTGGAGAGTGACTCTGCCATTGTCAACATGATCTGTGAAATCATTGGCAATTGACTTTATAGGAAAGGGTTAAGTGTGTTTCCCTGTCAAATATTCAGTTACTCATTAATTAAAGTAGAACAGTTCCAATATTTTTTATTCAGCAGATTAACCCCAAACCACCATGTTTGCAATTTGTATTCATCCTGTAAACGGCATATGCATTAAACATTTCCATCTGGAGTCCCGATGATTGTTTTTCTCCCATCTCATGCTTGATAAGCTGTTACTGATTAGACAGGGAATTCTGATGCTGTTGAAAGCACAGATTTTTTAAAAAATCTCTATCACCTTGGTGTTCTTTCCTTCTTAACAGATCTTGCTTGATGTCTGCAGGTTGTATTTTGGCTACAATCCAGGCAGAAACTATAGGTCCTTGCCCACAATGCTTTAATGCAAACAGCTTTATTCTCTGTCTTCTTCATTTTTCTTTCATTAAGAAAGGACTCCATTTTCTAGTCTAATTTACAACATGTCTTCTTTCTTCTTGTATCATTTTGCTTGATGGTAAACCTTAATTTATTCTCACCATCCTCTTAATACACATAACCAGCATATCCGATGCATAGTGTTTTCTAAGCATTGTTCTAAAGACATCATATGCTTTGGTTCATTTAATTATCACTAACTATGTTGAGGTAGATACTATTCTGATTCACATTTAGTAGATGAGAAAACTGAAACCACAGGGAAGTTGAATTACCTCCTTAAAATGAGACAGCTAAGTAGAGCTCGCCGTGAACCCAGACACTAATTCTAGGGCCCATGCCACAGGTCTTAGAGAGCTGAGTCATCATCCATCAAATAGTAGGACATGCATGTTGCAAAATTTCAGTGACAGAGCACATATCAGAGTTAGCTGATTTTTTAGCTTGATGGTTTGTAAACTCTCTTACATCTTTGGGGCTTCCCTGGTGGCCTAGATGCAAAGAATCTGCCTGTATTGGGGAAGACTCAGGTTCAGTCCTTGGGTCTGGAAGATCCCCTGGAGAAGGGAATGGCTACCCACTCCAGTATTCTTGCTTGGAGAATTCCATGGATGGAGGAGCCTGGTGGGCTACAGTCCATGGGGTCACAAAGAGTCAGGCATGGCTGAATGACTAATACTTTCACTTTTTTCCACTATATATATGCATCTGGTTCCCATTCTTATGTCAAGATGGCCACACTCTTTCACTTCTCACACTCACACTCTGCAGTTTTCAGAGACAGGCTGTTCTGCCATCTCCTTAGGAATGAAGAAACCTTAGCCATAAGGACCCCTCGGTACCTTGCCCTCATCCACTGTGGCCATGATTAGTTCACGTGCCCTTAAAGCACGTAGTGTCAGAGGGAATAGGATCACCGTGCTTGACTTGTCCATTCGTGATTGGCTCTGTTGCTGAGATAAGCATCTCCTTCCCTTGAATTATATGGGGAAGATTTGGGTACCACTCTTCATCCAACAACAACAAAAGAGAAAACAAACATTGACTGGTCAACCCAGAATCTCTGCTACAGTCCCTAATCTAAGTCCCTGTTTCTGGAAGAACAATACTGGTGACAAACTAATGTGTGAGGTATGGAGAATACTGTATTTTCTCATTAGTGATTTGGAGAAGCAAATAATAATATCAACTCCCACTACTACTAGAAACTTATTTCTCTATAGATGCTACATTTAAAATTATGTAAATACTATTCTCAGCCTCAAGAGCCTACCTCATTTCATGATTAAAAGTAAAGGTTATTGCATTTCTTTTGTGATTATATGGTTGTAAGCTTGACAAACTATAGCCATGCCATTTAATACTTCACATTTACATTAAAGAATGATTAATGACTTAATTTTTTGTTACTCATTAATGCAGTAACTTACTTATAAATATAAAATCAAGCTTGTTTTTTCTCAAAATTAAGGAAGCATAGATTTTTGTTTTTAGAAAACAAATTGTATAATTTCAAGTTGATGTCTTTTGATTAACTAAACAATTTGCTTAAGAAAAGTGCATTGAAAAAAAAAATCTTTAATGACTTTGTTACTCATGTGTCGCAAAGAGTCAGACACGACTGAACAACTGAACTGAACTCATATCTTAGTATTATCATCTTTGCATACCTTTTGTCAGGTTAGAAAATGAATTAGAAAATGATGCATATTATCTCTCCTAAAACTGCATACTTACGTTTGTAAAACCTGGAAATACATAATCTTTCTATAAATATAAATGTATGTCATCTGGTCAGTCTTTTACAGTGGATGACCTATTTTTAAATTATCTTTATACCTGTTCATTTTTGTATAAGTATGTTGCTTCCCATCATGATATTCCTCTGATCCAGTGATCTGGAGATATAAATGATTACTAGTGATGAGCAAATCACTTGCATATCCAATCCAGATGTCCTGCATGTTCCTGTAGTAATTACAAAGTCACTCCATACACATAAAAGTTCTGTAAGTCAAACAGTAGGCATGTTTCCCAAACTCATTTGCCTTTAACCCTGGAGCCTCATTATAACACAACTTGAGATGACAGGAAATCCAGTGAGGCATGTCACCAGAAGCAGTTTCCTACTGGAAGTTCCAAGAAAAATCCCTTATAATGTTTTCAACTTTAATACTAATCAATGGCACAACCTCTAAGAAAAATTTAATAGGGAGATTATTAAAGAGCATAAAAGTTCTGTAAGTCAAACAGTAGGCATGTTTCCCAAACTCATTTGCCTTTAACCCTGGAGCCTCATTATAACACAACTTGAGATGACAGGAAATCCAGTGAGGCATGTCACCAGAAGCAGTTTCCTACTGTAAGTTCCAAGAAAAATCCCTTATAATGTTTTCAACTTTAATACTAATCAATGGCACAACCTCTAAGAAAAATTTAATAGGGAGATTATTAAAGAGCATTTTAATGGGAATATAATGAAAACACTGAATCACATTGTTTAAAAAGGAAAAATGGATACGTCTTGGCTTAACGAGTTTTGAAAAAGGAGAGGTTTGGAGAATAAGTATGAGTTTAAAGAAAAGAAACAAGAGTAAGAAACAAGAAAATAGATACAGAGAAGCAAAAAAGGGAAATTGAAAAGAGAAGATAAAGTGACAATATTCTTGTTCTTAATAATAGAATAACAGCTTTTAACTATTAATATCTTCATTCTGATAAATTTATGGAAAATACTTAAGCTCAGACTCTCTCCCTCATGAAACTCTTAACAAATAATTTTCATCAGGGAAACAACTGTTTCACCTTTAATAGGGCAAAATGTCAAAGTAAAGTATAGGCTAAACCTCAGCAAAGTAGTCTTCCAAGATTTTAAAAAATAAGTGAAATTGTTAGTCCCTCAGGTGTGTCCAACTCATTGCAACCCCAAGAGCTGGACGCGACTTAACCATTGAACAACAGTGGATGTCCTCTTTCCAAGCCTTCAAATGCTATGCATAAAACCATTAAAAGTTGCAGTCAGTGTCACTTACCACAGAGCCACTGGAGAAAAAGCACTTTTGTCTGTTTTTTTTTTNCTGGACACGACTTAACCATTGAACAACAGTGAATGTCCTCTTTCCAAGCCTTCAAATGCTATGCATAAAACCATTAAAAGTTGCAGTCAGTGTCACTTACCACAGAGCCACTGGAGAAAAAGCACTTTTGTCTGTTTTTTTTTTTTTTCACTCTGTCTGAAATCCTCCCCCTTTTTTAAAATTTCAGCTTGATTTAGCCAGTATATTCTTAACCTAAGCATTCTCATTTAGCAATTGACTTTTTTTTTCATCTTGAATTCTTCAGAATTTCATCGAATTTAGTTGTAAGATAGAAAAACTGGAAGCAAGTCCTTGTTTTAAATCTAGATATTGGGTTGGAGTTAACTAAATTTGGTAACTTCAAATGTGTAAAAAATTGATTACATTTAATGCATTCATTCAACCAGACATTATAATGGAAGTCTTAGTCATTCCATCATGTGCAACTCTTTGCAACCCCATGGACAGGATCCCCTTTCCCTGGAATTCTCCAGGCAAGAATACTGGAGTGTATGGCCATTCCCTTCTCCAGAGGAAGGCATTATAATGGTGGATTTGTGCATTCATAAGTGCTAGGCGCTNACATTATAATGGAAGTCTTAGTCATTCCATCATGTGCAACTCTTTGCAACCCCATGGACAGGATCCCCTTTCCCTGGAATTCTCCAGGCAAGAATACTGGAGTGTATGGCCATTCCCTTCTCCAGAGGAAGGCATTATAATGGTGGATTTGTGCATTCATAAGTGCTAGGCGCTTTCTGGGTAGCAAATTTGTGAGTTATACAGAACTAATGGCTTATATTATGTTGCTGTGGATAGTCACAGATGATGGCGTTGAGGTCATGTCTCAGTTTGAAAATCTTTATCTGACATTTTTTTGGGCAGGACACCATCCCTCATTCTGCACCCAAGTTTCTTAGGTCATAGTGNGTGAGTTATACAGAACTAATGGCTTATATTATGTTGCTGTGGATAGTCACAGATGATGGCGTTGAGGTCATGTCTCAGTTTGAAAATCTTTATCTGACATTTTTTTGGGCAGGACACCATCCCTCATTCTGCACCCAAGTTTCTTAGGTCATAGTGAGAAGGCTGTACCAAAAGATGTTCAAAATGTTTGTTGTGTAGAGCAGTGAAGGGAAGGGACAGAATATTTATCTTTATTTCTCTATATTTTGCTGCCTTCCTCACTGGGGAGCAAAATGAGCTACATCAATGAAGGGAGCAAAAAATATGGGATAGGAAGTAGGGGGGGTCCTTCCATCACCAAGCAGGGAACCCAGTTTTTCATAAGTCCATAAACGCTATTGTAACCATAGGACCTTGTTCTCTTTCCAGGCCTGGGTCAATGTGACCAAGTAGGTGCTCAGAATATTCACTGTTTTAAATCAATTAAGCAAAAACTTAATATATGGTAACAATAAAAGCTAATGCTTATTAGCAGTTAAAAGTTTTCCTGATCCTGCTTTAAGGATACTGTTAATACCCTCCATGCCTTAACTCATTCAGTCGTCACAGTTCTGTAAAGAATGCTACATTATCACCTTTACCTTTTGACAATCAAGAAAACTGAGGCTTAGAGATGTGGTTTATTGAAGGTCATATAACTTAAAGCCACAGAGCAGGAATTAGAACTCTGGCAATGTTGAGTAAAACTATGTCAACTGTTCAGCTACTGTGAATCAGAGTTAGTGGCATTTAAGACACAAAACTCCCTCCATTTGAGGTGATCTTAATTTAATGAGATACAAAAAAAAAAAAATGTGTATGTTGGAATTTAGGTATGTATGTTTGATATTTAAAAGATCTGTGCTTTGGTGCTAGACTAAGTAAATAGCAAAAAGAGTAGGAAACAAAATATTAGAGCTGAATGTGGCACTCTTATACTTGCTCAAGACGTCCATTCATCCTTAATGGCCCCGGGNAAAAAAAAAAAAAATGTGTATGTTGGAATTTAGGTATGTATGTTTGATATTTAAAAGATCTGTGCTTTGGTGCTAGACTAAGTAAATAGCAAAAAGAGTAGGAAACAAAATATTAGAGCTGAATGTGGCACTCTTATACTTGCTCAAGACGTCCATTCATCCTTAATGGCCCCGGGTCTTTAATGCCATGAATGTGTCCCTTAATTCACTGAGAAAAGCAATTTTGTCCCCATGTTCTAGAACTAAAATAATTCAATCTTACTAATTATGTTTGTTTGAACATTTTTTTAGGCACTAAGGATATAGGTTAATTATTATTCTATCATCTCATAAATCATTTTGTTGGGTTAAACTTCTACAAGACTCCATATAATAAATGTTTATTATTTTTTAAATTAACAATATGGCTAATGATATATGGTATTTATAATATAACAGTTTTCCTCTAATCTAACTTGCAAATTTTGACACCTTGTAAATAGCAGTCCATAGTATTCACATATAAAATGTTTCAGCATCTATGAATTTTATGTTTTAAAATTCTTTTTGTGACTGTCCAAGAGATAATGTGCTAAAGTAATCAGGAAGTATGAATGTGCTTCTAAAATTCAGATTCTGCCATTCTAGAACCTGATTTAAAATCCACAAATAAAAATGAATGTAAGCTTGACCAAGTTAGCCATAATAAGAGATGCTTAATTTTGGAGGTGAAGGGAATCTCAGAGCTTACCATTTTCCTGCCTTCATTTTACAGGCCCAGAGGGTAAATTGATGTCCCCGAGGGCAAATCAAGAAGGGTTGGGTCTGAGGTCTCTGGGTTCAGGTCTAGAGTTTACCTGCAGCCTGGTGGGATGGTCGTGATGGTATTGGTTCCATGCCACACTTTGTGGGTCATGAGGAAGGTGACATCATCATAATAAATCTACTACAGCATGCATTTTGTTCCCCTGGAATGAAAATGTGTACTTTGCTTCTAGATCTACATTAAGAGAAATTCAACCATTGACATTTTAAGGACTTAACCGACCTACTATAAATAGCATTTGTAACAGCCTTATATCTGTCATGCCTTGGGAAGTGCATAAATTGTTAGGATTGACCTAGACTATAAAAAATGTCAAATGCAGAAAGTTGAAAATAGGATGTGTAGGCACTGTGTCAAAATGTGTTCTATTTCCAAATTCAATTCTTTTCTTTTTAGCTCTTCAAAACCAAGCCAAGGTAAACCAAACCAACAAAAAANCAAGTAAAAATGAGTATTGAAGAATGGGTTTTTGAAGGTACAAAATTGATAACAAATACCAAAAAGCAAAGATTAAAAATCTAGAGAAGAGGTTGGATTTTCAAAAATACAATATTAAGAAAAGAAGAAGAAGAAAAAAGTCACAAGAATTATTTAAAAAATATATATATATATATGAAGTTTGCTTTAAAAATAGTCTTTTTTTGAAAGGTAATACTAGGTTATAAAAATGAAAATTAAAGGAGTAAAAGAAGACTTAAATTTTTTTAAAAGTTAAAAAAAAAGAAAAAAGAAAAAGAAAGAATGATCATAAAAATAGTAAGGGTATAGGTATATCTGGGACTTTCTCTGGTGGTGTTGTGGGCAGTGTAACAACAGGGTTTTAATCTATTGCACCTGTCACTTCCAAGGTGGTTCCCTCTGTTTTAGCTTCTTCTGNGAAAAAAGAAAAAGAAAGAATGATCATAAAAATAGTAAGGGTATAGGTATATCTGGGACTTTCTCTGGTGGTGTTGTGGGCAGTGTAACAACAGGGTTTTAATCTATTGCACCTGTCACTTCCAAGGTGGTTCCCTCTGTTTTAGCTTCTTCTGTTTGCTGGTCTCTTCAGTGTCTGATTTCCGCCCTGACACAAGGGGGGCAGTGGTGGACACTTTTTTTAGGCTCACTTGTTCAGTCGCGCTGTGGGGAGGGACGGACACTGCAAACAAATAACGCTGGCATGTGCTCGCACTGTCTCAGCCACGCTAGGCCTGCCCCAGCTCATGCTGCACACAGCTCAGGCTCTAGGTTGCTCTGCCGGGAACCGTCTGAGGCTGGCCCTGGGCTGCATGCACCTTCCAGGTCTAAGCCGCTCAGGTTCAGGCACTCAGGTAGTCTTCAGAGGTGCAGACTTGGTTGGGCCTGCATTTTGTGCCCTTCTCAGGTCCAAGTAGCTCAGGTGTTTGGCGAGCGCGGTCACTGCGACTTATTACCTCTCCCGTCCCGGCTGCTCAGTTTTCTGGGTGTACAACTGGAGCACCTTCTCAGGCGTGTGATGACTGTCCAGAACCCCAAGAAGTCTTAGTTAGCAAAGAAGCCTGCTTGCAGTTTGGTAGATAATGTCTCTCTGGGGCTGCGATTGCCCCCTTCCAGCCCTTCTGGCTCTGGCTGCCTGTCACCGGAGGGGGATGATCTGCAGCCAGCTAATTCTGTTCCATCCTTTATTCTGTGAGCGGTCCTGGTGGTGTCTTACGTTAGAGCTTTTCACGTGGTAGCTATCCCACAGTCTGGTTTGCTAGCCTAAGTTAGTTCGCTCTGGTTACCCTCGGGGCATTCAGGCCTGATCCTTAAAAAGCAATGCAGCCCATGCTGCCCACTTGCTAGTGGTGGTGGATGCAGGCGTCTGTGCTGCTTTTCTGCTGGGGGAGTTACTGCTGGGCTCGTAATCTGTGGGTTTTAATTATTTATTTATTTTTGCTCCCTGTTAGGTTGCTCTCTGTGCTTCCAAGGCTGGCCGCAGACTCGGCAGTGAGAGCGTTTCCTGGTGTTTGGAAGCTTCTCCCTTTTTAAGACTCCCTTCCAGGGACAGAGCTCCCTCTCTACCCCTTTTGTTTCTTTTTTTGTCTTTTATATTTTTTCCTACCTCTTTTGAAGACAATGAACTGCTTTTCTGGGTGCCTGATGTCCTCTGCCTGCATTCAGAAGTTGTTTTGTGGAATTTACTCAACGTTTAAATGTTCTTTTGATGAATTTGTGGGGGAGAAAGTGGTTTCCCTGTCCTATACCTCCGCCATCTACTCAAGTTTATTTATAGCCTTAAATAAATTTAAGGTTTAGAGGGAAAATAGACTAATCTTCCCATCGGGTAGACTCAATAAAGTCTGTATGTTTAAGCTGTAGATTTCAAGAGGATTTTTCCAGTAAGGTCAGAAAAAGTGGGTAATAATCAAAGGCTGAATAAACAAGGAAAATTCTGCGAAGTGTAAATGGTGAGTGTGGTTTGGACTCTGTGTTTCCCCAGGAATCTGAATTCTACACAATATATTGGGAAAAGAACTGCCTTCCACCGTTTTAGGGTTTATGGCTGTGCCTGCAGATTAAACTGATGTGGGACAGATGAAAAGGAGAAAAGCATAGTTAGCTTTACTATGCTAACATTTTAGTTAGCTTTTATAGGTACATGGGTGTCTTCAGAAGGCAAATGAAGACCCAAGGAAGCCATTAAGCCCAAAAGCTTAAATACCTTTTTAAACAAAGAATGATAAATATTAAGGATGTAATAAGTCAAAGGGCTTGGGCTGGAGGGCAGTTAATTGAGACAGTGATTAGAAAATATTTGGGGAAATTAATTGAAGATAAAAGGGTTTTAATTGGAGAAGGAAATGGAAACCCACTCCAGTATTCTTGCATGGAGACTCCTATGGGCCAGAGGAGCCTGGTGGACTATAGTCCATGGGATTACAAAGAGTTGGACATGACTGAGTGACTTAAAAACATGGGGGTTTAATCAGGTTTTTAAGTTTCCAACTCCATCCTTGCCTTTGTCTCCCAGGCTTTGTTGATAAGAATCTTGTTAATTCTCTTCCTGGGGCAGGGAAGTTGCCTGTTTCATCATAGTTTTTAGGACTTGCTATTTGGTAGAAAGAGGTCAATCAGAGAGTCCTGCCTGCATCTGCTGTTTCTCAAATGCCTTTGGTTCACAATAATCAATATACAAAGAGGCATATTTTGGGATGGCATGTTCTGAACCCCTTCAACATTAATGTATCATGAAGAAAGCTGAGCGCCAAAGAATTGATGCTTTTGAACTGTGGGGTTGGAGAAGACTCTTGAGAGTCCCTTAGACTGCAAGGAGATCCAACCAGTCCATTCTGAAGGANTTCCCTCTGTTTTAGCTTCTTCTGTTTGCTGGTCTCTTCAGTGTCTGATTTCCGCCCTGACACAAGGGGGGCAGTGGTGGACACTTTTTTTAGGCTCACTTGTTCAGTCGCGCTGTGGGGAGGGACGGACACTGCAAACAAATAACGCTGGCATGTGCTCGCACTGTCTCAGCCACGCTAGGCCTGCCCCAGCTCATGCTGCACACAGCTCAGGCTCTAGGTTGCTCTGCCGGGAACCGTCTGAGGCTGGCCCTGGGCTGCATGCACCTTCCAGGTCTAAGCCGCTCAGGTTCAGGCACTCAGGTAGTCTTCAGAGGTGCAGACTTGGTTGGGCCTGCATTTTGTGCCCTTCTCAGGTCCAAGTAGCTCAGGTGTTTGGCGAGCGCGGTCACTGCGACTTATTACCTCTCCCGTCCCGGCTGCTCAGTTTTCTGGGTGTACAACTGGAGCACCTTCTCAGGCGTGTGATGACTGTCCAGAACCCCAAGAAGTCTTAGTTAGCAAAGAAGCCTGCTTGCAGTTTGGTAGATAATGTCTCTCTGGGGCTGCGATTGCCCCCTTCCAGCCCTTCTGGCTCTGGCTGCCTGTCACCGGAGGGGGATGATCTGCAGCCAGCTAATTCTGTTCCATCCTTTATTCTGTGAGTGGTCCTGGCGGTGTCTTAGGTTAGAGCTTTTCACGTGGTAGCTATCCCACAGTCTGGTTTGCTAGCCTAAGTTAGTTCGCTCTGGTTACCCTCGGGGCATTCGGGCCTGATCCTTAAAAAGCAATGCAGCCCACGCCTCCCTGCCCAGCCCCCACTTGCTAGTGGTGGTGGATGCAGGCGTCTGTGCTGCTTTTCTGCTGGGGGAGTTACCGCTGGGCTCGTAATCTGTGGGTTTTAATTATTTATTTATTTTTGCTCCCTGTTAGGTTACTCTCTGTGCTTCCAAGGCTGGCCGCAGACTCGGCAGTGAGAGCGTTTCCTGGTGTTTGGAAGCTTCTCCCTTTTTAAGACTCCCTTCCAGGGACAGAGCTCCCTCTCTACCCCTTTTGTTTCTTTTTTTGTCTTTTATATTTTTTCCTACCTCTTTTGAAGACAATGAACTGCTTTTCTGGGTGCCTGATGTCCTCTGCCTGCATTCAGAAGTTGTTTTGTGGAATTTACTCAACGTTTAAATGTTCTTTTGATGAATTTGTGGGGGAGAAAGTGGTTTCCCTGTCCTATACCTCCGCCATCTACTCAAGTTTATTTATAGCCTTAAATAAATTTAAGGTTTAGAGGGAAAATAGACTAATCTTCCAATCGGGTAGACTCAATAAAGTCTGTATGTTTAAGCTGTAGATTTCAAGAGGATTTTTCCAGTAAGGTCAGAAAAAGTGGGTAATAATCAAAGGCTGAATAAACAAGGAAAATTCTGCGAAGTGTAAATGGTGAGTGTGGTTTGGACTCTGTGTTTCCCCAGGAATCTGAATTCTACACAATATATTGGGAAAAGAACTGCCTTCCACCGTTTTAGGGTTTATGGCTGTGCCTGCAGATTAAACTGACGTGGGACAGATGAAAAGGAGAAAAGCATAGTTAGCTTTACTATGCTAACATTTTAGTTAGCTTTTATAGGTACATGGGTGTCTTCAGAAGGCAAATGAAGACCCAAGGAAGCCATTAAGCCCAAAAGCTTAAATACCTTTTTAAACAAAGAATGATAAATATTAAGGATGTAATAAGTCAAAGGGCTTGGGCTGGAGGGCAGTTAATTGAGACAGTGATTAGGAAATATTTGGGGAAATTAATTGAAGATAAAAGGGTTTTAATTGGAGAAGGAAATGGAAACCCACTCCAGTAATCTTGCATGGAGACTCCTATGGGCCAGAGGGGCCTGGTGGACTATAGTCCATGGGATTACAAAGAGTTGGACATGACTGAGTGACTTAAAAGCATGGGGGTTTAATCAGGTTTTTAAGTTTCCAACTCCATCCTTGCCTTTGTCTCCCAGGCTTTGTTGATAAGAATCTTGTTAATTCTCTTCCTGGGGCAGGGAAGTTGCCTGTTTCATCATAGTTTTTAGGACTTGCTATTTGGTAGAAAGAGGTCAATCAGAGAGTCCTGCCTGCATCTGCTGTTTCTCCAGTGCCTTTGGTTCACAATAATCAATATACAAAGAGGCATATTTTGGGATGGCATGTTCTGAACCCCTTCAACATTAATGTATCATGAAGAAAGCTGAGTGCCAAAGAATTGATGCTTTTGAACTGTGGGGTTGGAGAAGACTCTTGAGAGTCCCTTAGACTGCAAGGAGATCCAACCAGTCCATTCTGAAGGAAATCAGCCCTAGGATTTCTTTGGAAGGAATGATGCTAAAGCTGAAACTCCAGCACTTTGGCCACCTCATGCGAAGAGTTGACTCATTGGAAAAGACTCTGATGCTGGGAGGGATGGGGGGCAGGAGGAAAAGGGGACAACTGAGGATGAGATGGCTGGATGGCATCATGGACTCGATAGCCAGGAGTCTGAGTGAACTCCGGGATTTGGTGATGGACAGGGAGGCCTGGCGTCCTGCTATTCATGGGGTCACAAATAGTCAGACATGACTAAGCGACTGAACTGAACTGAACACTGGATTTAGGTGGCTCAGAGGTTAAAGCGTCTGCCTCCAATGCGGGAGACCCGGGTTCGATCCCTGGGTCGGGAATATCCCCTGGAGAAGGCAATGGCAATCCACTCCAGTATTCTTGCCTGGAGAATCCCATGGACGGAGAAGCCTGGTAGGTTACAGTCTATGGTTGCAAAGAGTCGGACACGACTGAGCGACTTCACCTTAAAGTGTCAACTGAATTTTAATTATCAGACTTGGAAATCACAGAGTTTAGTTACAATACGCATGTGAGGAAGGAGAGACTGGCCTTTGTAAACTGCAAAAAAGAGAAAGTCTCATGTGCTGAAATAAATGCACATTCAAGCAGTGAGAAGTAAACGAAGAAGTCCATCTGTACAATGATACCAGGTAGCATCACTCTTACTTATAAAGAGATCTGTGGTCCCTTGTCATTTTCCACAGGATAACTTAAATATTTATGGGTTATATTTTCACGGTCATATATGTGGTGCTTTGAAAATAGTCCTTTGTTTTCCTATTTAAAGAAATGGATGCAATGGAGATGCTGCTGTAAAAAACAGACTTGTAGACATGGGGGCTGGGGAGGTACTGGGTGGCAGGGAAGGAGAAGGTGGGAACAGTTGAGAGTAACTTGGAAACATACACTGAGTGTATGCCAAGTCGTCAGCCATGTCCAGCTCTGTGTGAGTCTGTGAACTGTAGCCTGCCAGGCTCCTCTGTCCATGGGATCCTCCAGTGGGTTGCCATGCCCTCCTCCAGGGCATCTTTCCAACCCAGGGATTGAAACTGTGTCTCTGCACTAGCAGGTGGGTTCCTTACCCACTAGCACCACCTGGGAAGCCCATATTCACACACACATATAAATATGCATATGTAAGTGTGTTCCTTTTTTTTTTTTTAGGCGGAGGCTTATATATCCAGTAAATCAGTAGAGAAGCTCAGATTTATAGTGTTTTCTGTCCTTCCTTCCCTCCTATATTTAGTGTACTATCTGCCTATAGTAATGTGGTAATAAGAGCATGGGGCTTTCTTGGTGGCTCAGACAGTAGGGAATCTGCCTGCAATGAGGTTTGATCCCTGGGTCAGGAAGATCCCCTGGAGAAGGGAAGGGCAACCCACCCAGTATTCTTGCCTGGAGAATCCCATGGACAGAGGAGCCTGGTGGGCTACAGTCCATAGGGTTGCAGAGAGATGGTCACTGAGCGACTGACACAGCATAGAGTATTATATCTTTGTATCATATAATACCATTAAAATTATTTTTTAAATCATTCACTCTCCATTTAGCACTATCTTTTCTGCCCTTATGGCAGAAAGTGAAGAGGAACTGAAAAGCCTCTTGATGAAAGTGAAGGAGGAGAGTGAAAAAGTTGGCTTTAAGCTCAACATTCAGAAAACAAAGATCATGGCATCTGGTCCCATCACCATGGGAAATAGATAGGGAAACAGTGGAAACGGTGTCACACTTTATTTTGGGGGCTCCAAAATCACTGCAGATGGTGATTTCAGCCATGAAATTAAAAAACGCTTACTCTTTGGAAGGAAAGTTATGACCAACCTAGATTGTATATTGAAAAGCAGAGACGTTATTTTGCCAACAAAGGTCCATCTAGTCAAGGCTATGGTTTTTCCTGTGGTCATGTATGGATGTGAGAGTTGAATGGTGAAGACAGCGGAGCACTGGAGAATTGATGCTTTTGAACTATGGTGTTGGAAAAGACTCTTGAGAGTCCCTTGGACTGCAAGGAGATCCAACCAGTCCATTCTAAAAGAGATCAGTCCTCGGTGTTCTTTGGAAAGACTGATGTTGAAGCTGAAACTCCAATACTTTGGCCACTTCATGTGAAGAGTTGACTCATTGGAAAAGACTCTGATGCTGGGAGGGATTGGGAGCAGGAGGAGAAGGGGACGACAGAGGATGAGATGGCTGGATGGCATCACTGACTCGATGGACATGAGTTTGAGTGAACTCCAGGAGTTGGTGAGGGACAGGGAGGCCTGGTGTGCTGCGATTCCTGGGGTCACAAAGAGTCAGACACAACTGAACGACTGAACTGAACTGAACATCTTTTCCAAGGAATTTGCTTTTTAAGAAATAAAATTCCTTGTCGATATATGCTGTGGTCATTCACAGGTAAATTATGATACCATGGAAAATAAACTTAATTGTTCAGTCTTATGATCTGTTTAGTCTTATATTTTGACAGTATTCAAGTTTAAAGGGATTTGTGCATGCTAAATCTCTCCAGTCATGTCTGACTCTGTGCGAACCTGTGGACTGTAGCCCACCTGGCTCCTCTATCCGTGGGATTCTCCAGGCAAGGATTCTTTTCCAGGACGTCTTCTTGACCCAGAGATGACCACATCTCTTCCGTCTCCTGCACTGGCAGTCAGGTTCTTTACTGCTAGCACCACATGGGAAGCCCTTAGGAGTGTGTGGCTGAACAAAACCTAGCTGTCGGGTACTAACTAGAAGTCTCTGCTTAATACGACCCCAGGGCAGCTGCTCAACATTTAAAAAGAGAGGGTGAGGGGATTCATTACAATGCTGGATTGCTAACTTTTCTAGGCAATGGATTGTTTGAATGACATCAGAATTGCTGCGTAGCTTCTGTTTGCCCCAGGTGGAGAGACTCTACCTCTCCCATACCCTGAATATATCCCAAATACTCCCTGTTGTTTTCCCACTAGCAGGGCTAAGTGTCTTTGATGTTAACTTAGCATCTTTTCCCTGTTCATCTTTTAATCAAGGAGAACATTGTCTCTGTTACCTGTATCTCTCAAAAGTCAGAAAATCGTACACAAAGCAGTGGAGCTGCACGAGTTTTACAAGCTGGCAGCCCGGATGTATATGAACTGCTGTCCCCTCTGACCAGTGAAGTTCTAGTTTTAGGCGCTTCAGTTATTTTAGCCTTGTTCTCTGCACAACTGGTGGGAGCATTGCTCATGTATGGAAATGAATTAATTCAGCCTGCTCACAGGTGCCTCAGTGGACATGTGGGTGTCACGGAGTAATGGACGGCACCCATGTTCACAGTGAATCAGATCCCCTCCAATGCCCAATTCCCTGAGGTGTGCTGATGGTGGGGCCGCGGAGTACCATTTAGTATCTCATCAGACAGGACCCGACTGCTCTAACGGAGAGGAAAGAACACATTATGTTACAACGTGTGTACGTTCTGAGCTTTATTAATCCTGTTTTATGGCTGAGATAGAAGATTCACCCAAAGGTATGTGAAATCAAACCAAAAATAAAATGAAGCTGTGATGTACTACATCCTATGCATAAACTCAAAGCATTCTAAACATATGTCCCAATCTCTTACCAGTAGGTGCAAATCATTTGGTGCAAATCATTTGTACCAATTCATTGGGCTTTCAGGAAAGTACAGAAAATAAAATAAATAAAAATGACATCTTTACTAGCCACCTAGTACAGATTGCTGCTTGTCCAGGAAACTTTGCAATTGTTGGGAAAGTGTCTACTGTTTGGAAAAATACTTAGTTGACATTTTTAGATTCATGTGAATTTTTAAGATATGGAATTGAATAAGATTAAGCATTAAAATGTGTGATAGCTAAAGATGGCATCTAAAGATTCCATCTAAAAATTAAGGTGGTGAAAATAAGTGAATCCATATATATAACGTATTTCAAATAAGAATGTTTGACATTTGGGTTTCTTTTCAGGCAAGTCTCAACTCCATTCAAATCCCTAATGCTTTTATGGTGTTGGGTTTGTCATATCTTTTGAGAAAAACATGGTTGTAAATATTCCTCTGAAATCCTTCAATCACTAGAGAAGCCTTAAGTTCTTTGAAATTCTGAGTATCAACCATGCATCATCGGAAAGCTTTGCATTCTTTAATGACATAGTTACCTTCGCTGTCTGGCTGTGTCTAAACTTTATCAACATGATTGGGTGGTTAGCTGCTCTCAGGGAGGTCTTTGCTCTTTCTGCTTCTGCACCGTCTTCTAACCTGCCGATTCTGCCACATCAACATAGTGGTTACCTTTCCAAGATGCTGGTCCTACACCTTCCCCTTAGGACACCATCATTGAACACTTANCGTGGGATTCTCCAGGCAAGGATTCTTTTCCAGGACGTCTTCTTGACCCAGAGATGACCACATCTCTTCCGTCTCCTGCACTGGCAGTCAGGTTCTTTACTGCTAGCACCACATGGGAAGCCCTTAGGAGTGTGTGGCTGAACAAAACCTAGCTGTCGGGTACTAACTAGAAGTCTCTGCTTAATACGACCCCAGGGCAGCTGCTCAACATTTAAAAAGAGAGGGTGAGGGGATTCATTACAATGCTGGATTGCTAACTTTTCTAGGCAATGGATTGTTTGAATGACATCAGAATTGCTGCGTAGCTTCTGTTTGCCCCAGGTGGAGAGACTCTACCTCTCCCATACCCTGAATATATCCCAAATACTCCCTGTTGTTTTCCCACTAGCAGGGCTAAGTGTCTTTGATGTTAACTTAGCATCTTTTCCCTGTTCATCTTTTAATCAAGGAGAACATTGTCTCTGTTACCTGTATCTCTCAAAAGTCAGAAAATCGTACACAAAGCAGTGGAGCTGCACGAGTTTTACAAGCTGGCAGCCCGGATGTATATGAACTGCTGTCCCCTCTGACCAGTGAAGTTCTAGTTTTAGGCGCTTCAGTTATTTTAGCCTTGTTCTCTGCACAACTGGTGGGAGCATTGCTCATGTATGGAAATGAATTAATTCAGCCTGCTCACAGGGGCCTCAGTGGACATGTGGGTGTCACGGAGTAATGGACGGCACCCATGTTCACAGTGAATCAGATCCCCTCCAATGCCCAATTCCCTGAGGTGTGCTGATGGTGGGGCCGCGGAGTACCATTTAGTATCTCATCAGACAGGACCCGACTGCTCTAACGGAGAGGAAAGAACACATTATGTTACAACGTGTGTACGTTCTGAGCTTTATTAATCCTGTTTTATGGCTGAGATAGAAGATTCACCCAAAGGTATGTGAAATCAAACCAAAAATAAAATGAAGCTGTGATGTACTACATCCTATGCATAAACTCAAAGCATTCTAAACATATGTCCCAATCTCTTACCAGTAGGTGCAAATCATTTGGTGCAAATCATTTGTACCAATTCATTGGGCTTTCAGGAAAGTACAGAAAATAAAATAAATAAAAATGACATCTTTACTAGCCACCTAGTACAGATTGCTGCTTGTCCAGGAAACTTTGCAATTGTTGGGAAAGTGTCTACTGTTTGGAAAAATACTTAGTTGACATTTTTAGATTCATGTGAATTTTTAAGATATGGAATTGAATAAGATTAAGCATTAAAATGTGTGATAGCTAAAGATGGCATCTAAAGATTCCATCTAAAAATTAAGGTGGTGAAAATAAGTGAATCCATATATATAACGTATTTCAAATAAGAATGTTTGACATTTGGGTTTCTTTTCAGGCAAGTCTCAACTCCATTCAAATCCCTAATGCTTTTATGGTGTTGGGTTTGTCATATCTTTTGAGAAAAACATGGTTGTAAATATTCCTCTGAAATCCTTCAATCACTAGAGAAGCCTTAAGTTCTTTGAAATTCTGAGTATCAACCATGCATCATCGGAAAGCTTTGCATTCTTTAATGACATAGTTACCTTCGCTGTCTGGCTGTGTCTAAACTTTATCAACATGATTGGGTGGTTAGCTGCTCTCAGGGAGGTCTTTGCTCTTTCTGCTTCTGCACCATCTTCTAACCTGCCGATTCTGCCACATCAACATAGTGGTTACCTTTCCAAGATGCTGGTCCTACACCTTCCCCTTAGGACACCATCATTGAACACTTAGACCTGTATCTTCCATATGAAGCAGTAGACTCTTCATCTTCCAATTTGAAACTTTATGGGACTCGTGAACCTTATATATCAAACTCAGGCAGAACTAATGAGCTCTCTAAGGAAACTGCATATGCCCTTCCCCTATCTGTCTGGATTTTTCTTAATCTTGATTTTCTTTTAATAAAGGAGCTCATCTATTAGTTCTTTAATAAAACTCACCTCTGTTCCTCAATAGTCCCACTTTCTTGATACAATAACATGAGTGTAGAGGATATTTCAGTGAATGCTGGTTGATATCAGACATTTTCTAGTGATTTCTCAAATTCTCTTTTTTCAGATCTATGGGATAACTCTTACCAATAATCTTAAGATTTTTTTTTTCTTTTTCGATTTGGCCAAATTTTTTCTATTTCTTTTCTTAATTATAGTAAAAAGATTTTCTGTAGAAAATATTTTGGAATATAGATTATTTGAGATATAGGAAAGCTGATACCTCAGTTGGTAGAGAATTGGCCTGCAATGCAGGAGACTCCAGTTTCATTCCTGGGTTGGGAAGATCCACTGAAAAAGGGATAGGCTACCCACTCTAGTATTCTTTAGCTTCCCTTGAGCTCAGCTGGTCAAGAATCCACCTGCAATGCAGCAGACCTGGGTTCAGTCTGTGGGTTGGGAAGATCCCCTAGAGAAGGGAAAGGCTACCCACTCCAGTATTCTGGCCTGGAGAATTCCTTCAACTGTATAAGTCCTTGGGGTCACAGAGTCAGACAAGAGTGAGTGAGTTTGGCTTTCTTTTATTTCAAGGCCAACAGGGATATCTTGAAATATGATATATTGATAGGAAATTTAAGGTATAGTAAGACCAACATCACGACTGAGCAACTTCACTTTCACTTTTCACTTTCACGCATTGGAGAAGGAAATGGCAACCCACTCCAGTGTTCTTGCCTGGAGAATCCCAGGGACAGGGGAGCCTGGTGGGCTGCCATCTATGGGGTCGCACAGAGTCGTACACGACTGAAGCGACTTAGCAGCAGCAGCAAGGCCAACATATCAGGAAACAATTATCACTGAAAAGGTAGTTTTATTATTAAAGTTCTGAGGAGGAGAGGGCAGGTCTACCCTTGGGAGGGATGGGGAGGGCAGAGAGGTAGGGGGGGAAATGGGAAAAAGCCTTCACTGTGGTTTCCACAGGAAGGAATGGGTGAGGCCAAGTAAGCTGGTTAAGGATTGGCTAGTCTGAATAATTTCAGAGGCTCTGGGACAGGGGCCCTGTCCCTGGTTGTTTGGCTCCTGACCCTGGGGTGATTGGGGCAGGTGGATAGAGGCCTGGGGGGTGAGAGCCAGAGAGAAGAGATAGCTAGGCTGTGGACTCTTGACTGGTCGGACTGTATTTGGAGAACATCCTTAGGAACTGGCTCAATCTGGGAGTCATCAGCAAGGCCCCACCTGTCAACACATCAACATACAGAAAACGAAGTGAGTGAAGTCGCTCAGTCATGTCTGACTCTTTGCGACCCCATGGGGTGTAGCCTACCAGGTTCCTCTGTGGGATTTTCCAGGCAGGAGTACTGGAATGGGTTGCCATTTCCTTCTCCAGGAGACCTTCCTGACCCAGGGATTGAACCCTGGTCTCCCGCATTGTAGGCGGACGCTTTACTGTGTGAGCCTCCAGGGAAGCTCCAGCAAATGGGAGGCATGGTTAATACTGAGGGGAAAGTGGAGGTTAGCCCTGGTAGCTCTGAGAAATTTCCAGGGTGTGACACCTCTTTCACCGTCCCCCTCGTGCTTATGTGGATTGCCTATGTTTTCCTAAGCATTGTGTAAATTACCAGGAAAACAGGTTTTCAAAACACATTGCTAAATCAGCTTACCATCCCTTAGCCAGCTTGGTAATGAAATTTGGATCCAACACTGACAACAGTATTTTCCTGGAACTAGAAGAAATAAGTTTACCTGAGCAACGATTTTAAAAAATCTGAGACAAATGTTGAGACTAATTCTTATTAAGAAACGTTCTGGGGGATTTCTTGATGTCTGGTGCCTTTCTGCACTAGTGGAAGATGTACTTAGTACTTACCAGTTCAGTTCAGTTCAGTCGCTCAGTCGTGTCCGACTCTCTGCGACCCCGTGAATCGCAGCCCGCCAGGCCTCCCTGTCCATCCCCAGCTCCCGGAGTTCACCCAGGCTCACGGCCATCGAGTCGGTGATGCCATCCTCTAGATAATCTTTTCCTTAGCAGAAAAATAGACTGTGTATGGTCAAAAGCTGCAGAGCTCTTTTCAGTAAACGGTGATGTTGTCACAGAGAAGACGGGTCTAATTCGTTTGACTTTTCGATTTATAAGACTAAATAAGAATAGCTTCAATATGGATTTATTACAAGTAGATTTTATGCTAATGTTTAATGCTAATTTTCAGAAATTGCTTATTACCTCTGTATTATTAGATGTATCAGAACTGTGACCCTGTTCTGAAGTGGATTACTCTGATTTTCTGATGTCCTCTGTGTGTGTAAATGGCCATTTCTCTTAAATGCATTCAGTTTAAAGGCAAAGATATATATATATATATAGTATTTAAACTCATGCTATACTCAAATGTTTTAATTGTTGACTTATTAAAAATAACTCCAGAATGACTATAATGAAAGCATTTGATGTTTTAAACTATTTATTTATATCAGAAATATACAATTATGGTATTGACATAAGTGCCTATCATTAAATCATATATGAGTCCATACTCTCAGAGAACAGACTGCATTGCACCAGGTATGGTTTTGAAGGAAGGTGGGAACAGAGGAATTCCACTTTTGCGTGTTGTCTCAAATATCAATGATGTTTACCGGGATTTCCCTGGCAGTTCAGTGGTTTAGACAAGATGTTGTGCTTCCACTGCAGGGGTCATGGATTCGACCCCTGGTCACGGAACTAAGATCCCGCATTCCCTGTGGTGTAGCCAAACAGTAAATAAGTTAAAAAAAATTTTTAAAAAAAAAGAGAGAGAGAGAAAGAAGTGTTTATTGTGTTAAGAAATACAAAGTAGAAGAATCCATCCAGAGGCTGTACCTCAGAAAAGCTTAAAGTCCACAGAGGAAATCAGATCCATAAAGAGATAATTTCAATATGAGAAGTGGTATCATAAAATATCTAAGGGTGATGTGTGTGTGTTCAGTCATGTCTGAGTCTTTGTGACCCCATGGATCATAGCCCGCCAGGCTCCTGTGTCTGTGGGATTTTCCAGGCAAGAATACTGGCGTGGGTTGCTATTTCCTGCTATAGGGGATATTCCTGACTCAGGGATCGAATCTCCATCTCCTGCATTGGAAGGCAGGTTCTTTACCACTGAGCCATCTGGGAAACCTCTGTAGATGAGGGCTGTTGACACAAAGGAGTTTGTCTAGTAGGTAAGCTTTATCTGAAGCTTAGAAGATGCTTAAACAATAATAAGCATAAACTTAGTTTTTGTTTTTAACAGCTCTTCAATGAAGGAAGTGAACTTAGCATGAAGAAAGGAAAATTAAGTGAGGTGAAATTAGCAAGGGATCCAGGAGGTTTACGAGGAGAAAGGTGATGCTAAAATGGAAGAGAGTCGGGAACGCAGCTCTATCCCTGAGGGTCTTGCAGGCCACACTGAAGAGTTTTTCAGTAGAAGAGTTTATTTCAGAAGATCTTTCTGGATTCTGTATGAAGGACAGAGTGAAGGGTAATAAAACTGGAGGGCGGGAGTTGCTCACTCACAAGGTTAATGCAAGGGGCTGTGTGTGAGGTGGTGGGAACCTGGTGGCAGAACATATAAAAAGTCAGCTGTGTTTGAAAAACACGGATGTGCTAAATTTCATTAGATTAGGAACTAACAGAATGTAGGTCCCCAAGACAGGGGGGAAGCTAAAGAAAGGCCCAGAGCTCTGTCT
Organism: Oreotragus oreotragus; assembly: GCA_006410675.1. NCBI lineage: Eukaryota > Metazoa > Chordata > Mammalia > Artiodactyla > Bovidae > Oreotragus > Oreotragus oreotragus. Next base: position 167,585 of record SJYX01003967.1, on the reverse strand, counting down.
TGAGTGACTGTATAATGGATATAAGGCCTGGAGGAAGAATTACGTATTGAGCAAGTAGGGTTAGACATGCCTATGGAAAGGCCATGTGGATATCAGAGTCCAAATGTTATGGATAAATGATATCAGACACCTCTGATGTGATTGTTGTTGCTCTGTCACAAGCTATCAAGCACTTAAGGGCAAAGCAACACATTTTAAAGAGAAATATTGCACAAAATGTGAGATGCTGACCTTCCTGAGAGAGCCTTTATGGTTTTTATTTTGTTTTATTTTTCCCCAAGTAGAAGTGATTTTTTTGAAGTCTATCTCTAGATTATTTTCCAAAGGATCTGAAGAAGGCTTGCTTGCTCCTGTTACTCTAAATTAGCTGTTATTGACCTTTTGGAATCTATTAACTATTTATTTATATTTAAACCACAGATATATTGAATGAAAAGGGCAGCAGGTTAGAAGAAGGAGATTAATCAAGTAGAAACAGTCTGCATATGTGATGAGATGGACAAGGTTCTATCCCAGTTAATGTCTATCAATTAGATAACACCAAGTCAAAAATAATGGCATGATTTTTTTCCCTTCGTCACAAAAAATGTGGTCACAAAATCACCACTTTTTTCTCTAAAAGTCAAAACCTTGGCTACATTAGTAGCTGTGGCACCAAAGTGAATCAGAGTGATTCTTGACATTTCTTACATTCTTATGATTCAAATTGTTAAAAAAAAAAGTTTAAAATAATAGTGTTTATTATACTTTAATGCACTGAATATAAATGGCAGTATGCAATCTTTCAACAAATACTCAATGAATATAGACTAAGGCACTGTTCTAAGTACTGAGCTTTTTTGTTGTTATTCAGTTGCCAAGCACATCTGATTCTTTGCAACCCCATGGTCTATAGCATGCCAGGCTTCCCTGTCCTTCAGTGTCTCCCAGAGTTTGCTCAAATCATGTCCATTGAGTTGGTGATGCTGCCCAACCATCTCATTCTCTGTTACCGCCATTCTCCTCCTACCCTTAAATCTTTCCCAGCATCAGGATCTTTTCCCAGAATTGAGCTTTTCCAAATAATATGTTAGGTAGAAATAAATGCTATGAAGAAGAAGGGTGGTGAGTGAATATAGAGATGAAGATGATGATGTGGTATTTTTCAAAGAAAGGTCAACATATCTAGAATGTTGACTACTGATTTTTAAAAAGAATATGTAGATTTGCATCTACCTAAAAGCTGGAAAAACTAAGCATATTCCACCTTCTAGTGTTTTCAACTTTAGTTCCAGAGATGTATTTCAAACTCTTGAATGTGACTTGGGTATTTATTTATATACATTACATAATGTTAGATTTCATAGTAGCTCATTAACATGCATCTCTACAGATATCTTTAAGCAGTTAAAGTGCTTTAATTAAGCATTTTGGAAATAGAAAGTAGGAAAATAATTATTCCAGTGCTCAGGAATCTCACTACAAGAATGTTCATTATAGAAATGTTTGGATTTGTAGAAAACCAAAGATAACTTAGATGTACAAAAAGTATTTTGTTATCTATGTGGTGTGATTGTAACTAATTTAAATGGACTTATTTTTGTATTTTATATGACATAAATTTTTGCAGTGAGTACATATTAATTTTATGATAATGAAACAAAAAGTACTTTAAAATATTAAGCCCTATGCTGCTGCTGCTGCTGCTGCTGCTAAGTCACTTCAGTCGTGTCCAATTTGGTGTGACCCCATAGACGGCAGCCCACCAGGCTCCCCCATCCTTGGGATTTTCCAGGCAAGAATACTGGAGTGGGTTGCCATTTCCTTCTCCAATGCATGAAAGAGAAAAGTGAAAGTGAAGTCGCTCAGTCTGTCCGACTGTTAGCGACCCCATGGACTGCAGCCCACCAGGCTACTCCGTCCATTGGATTTTCCAGGCAAGAGTATGATTATGGCCTTTAAAAATCACTGTTTATGCAAAACATTTGATTAAAATGAAAAAAGCTTCAAAATCATTGCAAATCTTTATGAAATAGATAACTAGGTAACGGTTTATGAGTTTTTATTTTTTTCATTGAATAATTTATTTGTTTTGTGGATGAATAGATCATATAGATGATGAAAACTATATTTATTTGTAGAAATTGTATCGTGTATAAAGTAAAAAAAGAAATACCTGCAAGCTTCTCAGTGCCATGCGACAGTGAAAGAAATGGCGCTTCATTGGGAAAATAGCTGATTGTAGGTCTGGGGCAGAAGAAAATGCAAGATGAGCTTAGGGCATCATATAGTGGCAGAAAGAGAGGAGAGAAAGGAGAAAGCAAGAGGCTGAGGAGGACTCAGAAGAGGAGGAAGAGGTGGGGTTTGGGATTCTCCAGGCAAGAATACTGGAGTGGGTTGCCATTTCCTTCTCCAATGCATGAAAGAGAAAAGTGAAAGTGAAGTCGCTCAGTCTGTCCGACTGTTAGCGACCCCATGGACTGCAGCCCACCAGGCTACTCCGTCCATTGGATTTTCCAGGCAAGAGTATGATTATGGCCTTTAAAAATCACTGTTTATGCAAAACATTTGATTAAAATGAAAAAAGCTTCAAAATCATTGCAAATCTTTATGAAATAGATAACTAGGTAACGGTTTATGAGTTTTTATTTTTTTCATTGAATAATTTATTTGTTTTGTGGATGAATAGATCATATAGATGATGAAAACTATATTTATTTGTAGAAATTGTATCGTGTATAAAGTAAAAAAAGAAATACCTGCAAGCTTCTCAGTGCCATGCGACAGTGAAAGAAATGGCGCTTCATTGGGAAAATAGCTGATTGTAGGTCTGGGGCAGAAGAAAATGCAAGATGAGCTTAGGGCATCATATAGTGGCAGAAAGAGAGGAGAGAAAGGAGAAAGCAAGAGGCTGAGGAGGACTCAGAAGAGGAGGAAGAGGTGGGGAGGGGAAGAGAAGGGGGAAGGAGGGAGCTGCGCTGTAAGAAGAAGCGAAGGAAGGGGACGGCAGGAGAGAGCCGCAGGCGCTAGTCCTGATACGCGGGCAAAGGAGCCAACCCCAAAGAGTTCCCGATGGCTAAAAGGATGGGACCATTTGAGCAAGTATTGAATTAAAGTGAAAGAAGAAATAAACGTGCTCAGTCCCGTAATTATATAAATACATGTTTGAACAAATGAATTATTTTTGTCGATCGCTAATAAGTCATGTCTGACTTTTTCTGACCCCAGGGACTGCAGCCTACCAGGCTTCCCTGTCCTTCACTATCTCCTGGAGTTTGCTTAAACTCGTGTCCATTGAGTCGGTGATGCCATCCAACCATCTCATCCTCTGTCAGCCTCTTCTCCTCTTGCCCTGGATTTTTCCCAGCACCAGGGTCTCTCCTAGTGAGATGGCTCTTTACATCAGGTGGCCAAAGTGTTGGAATGAATGAATGAGAAATCTTCCTTACAGAAGAATTCTAAGTAATATATGTAGATAAACTCCCCACTCGAGGAGGTGGAACTTAATTCTCCTCACCTGAAACATAGGCTGGACTTGGTGATTTGCTTCCACAGAATGAAGTATGGAAAGGGGAAAAATAGTCACTTTACAGTGAAGAAGCATGGCAGACATCACCTTGATCAGTATCACCTCTGGAAAGTCACGTTGCCGTTGCACCTCGCGGGACAGGGAGTGATGAAGACACACCAGCTCTGGGCTTTTTTCCCCAAACAATACCAGTCTTGTCCTAAGAAAACTGCAGACCATGCCTGACTGAGAAGGATTCTGCAAAGTATAACCTGACCTGTACTCTTCTAAAGTGCCAAAGTTGTGAAAGACAAAGAATGACTGAGGAAACATCACCGACTGGGGGAGTTTCTAGAAGCTAAGTAATTAATGGACATGAGTTTGAGCAAACTTCAGGAGATAGGAAGGACAGGAAAGCCTGGTGTGCTGCAGTCCGTGGGGTTGCAAAGAGTCAGACACTACTTTTGATGATAACAAAAATGAAATGTGAGATTCTGGACTGGCTCTTGGAATAGGAAAAGCAAGCAAACAAATTCGTGACGACTGGTGAAATCCAAATATCGTGCATATTTCAGTGAATAATGATATACCTAACTTATATCTTGGGGCTTCTCCAGTGGCTGAGTCAAGGAATCCGCCTGTGATGCAGAAGATGTGAGTTTGATCCCTGGGTCAGGAAGATCCCCTAGAGAAGGAAATGGCAACCCATTCCAGTGTTCTTGCCTGGGAAATCTCATGAACAGAGGAGCCTGGTAGGCTACAGTCCATGGGGTCACAAAAGTGTCAGATATGACTTAGTGACTAATTCACAACAACCAAGTTATGTCTTAGACTTCACAAATTTACTCAGTTATATAAAATGTTAATGTTAGAGAAAGTTAGGTGGAGAGTGTGTAGGAACTCACCATTGTATCTTTGCAACTTTTCTTTAAATCAAAAATTATTCTAAAATAAAAAGTGTACTAAAAAGGAAACTGTAAAGCAGATTCTCATTGAAGAAATCAGACATCCAAATGATCATATATTTTTAGCTAATTAAAATCCTGATTTGGAGGAAAACAATGAGATTAAAAAAAAAAAAACATAAGTGTTCAGTAACATAACTATATGGACTATGATCCTTCTGTGTATCTAATTGTCACCCACCAAGCTCCTCTATCCATGGGATTTTCCAGGCAAGAATACTGGAGTTGGTGGCCATTTCCTTGTCCAAACTGCATATATACAAATTAAACTAATCAGAAATGTAAGTGGTTATTTCGTGAAAATAGAATCATCCCTTTATTTTTCTTATTTAAACCTTCCTATTACTCTAACTTTTCTATAAGGAAATATTTAAGAGAAAAAAAGGAAAACAGAAGTATTTCCTAAGTATTTATTTGTTTACTTTGTGGTGCTGTATACAAATAAAGTTTAATTTTTTCAAATAAATAGAATAAATTTCAAATTATATACATTCTTACTTTATTGTAAGTACCTTGCTGCGTGAAGATCATTACAATATGTGAATTTACTAAAACGTTCAGATTTCCACATTATAAATACATTGCCAGAAACACATTTTGAACCATAATTAAATGAAACTACATTCTCCTTGCTCTTTCCCTTCCCCACCCTCTCTCTAAATACACACAACCACACACTCATGTATATGGAATAATATATAGATCATTCCATACATTATAGAGAGAGAGAGAGAAAATCTAGAAAGATGCACCAACCTGTTATCCAGTTAACACTGCTGATCTCTTGTTTTGGGGATTCACTTTCTACATTCTGTGGAAATGTATTGTTTAATTTCTTATTGTTTAAGAATGTTGTTTAATTTCTTTTTTAACAATAAACATATATTACATTTGCAGTAAAAATTAGCAAGGGCACTTTTTAAAATTGTAAAATCTTTAGATGAAAAACACTTTTCCAAAATATCTCATCTGAGTGTGTACAAAGTCAGAGAAACTGAAGGGTAAGTAACAATGAAATAAAAATAAAAAAGAAAAGAAAAAGCTTTCTCTACTATGATGATTTGATGAATTAGGCACACTCCGACCTCTCTGAGTTATTGTTAGAAACTAAATCATGGACGCACTCTGATTTTGCATTCACTTTTTGACTAGCCATATTGTAGTTCAGATTGCTTAAACAGCTCAACCACACATTTAATCACTGCAGAGAAAACTTTATTCTAAGGAGTGAAAAGCAATCAGGGTAATAGGGGGGGAAAAGTGTGGTTTGTCCCAAAATAAGCACAACATATTATTAGATGTCAAATGAAATTGTAATGTATGTTGTAGGAAAAAGAACTAAACTCTGATAGATTTTTACAATATCTCAGAGTTTCTTAAAAGTGTATGGTGAATGTTTATGTATAAATTATATACCATAGATTACTTCTGGAAATTTGTAGTTTCAAACTCTGAGTTCACATCCCCAGGCTAACCTTGTGCAAGCATTTAACCCATTCCTGGAAGAACAGCTTGGATGTGGCAAGGTGAGAGACCGGGCTCAGAGAGTACTGTATGTTTTTTAGCTGACCACTGACCACCTGTAAGATGAGATTTGATCCTCATGAATAACATTTCTTCATGTTTTTGTTAACATCCTAGGACTGTCTGAAGAAAACATGCTCGTCCTTCCTGTCACTTTTTTCATTTGCATAAAACTAAAGAAGAAAGGCATCAACATTTGTGTAAATCACTATTCTGTGCCCCAAACTGAATGTAGATTTTGAGTTAGGAGAAAACATAGGAGGGGTGAATTCCTTCCTCTGTCTAAGCTCTGGGAACATTTACTTTCTAAGAGATGAATGGGGAATATTTGTTGTCAATTAATATATATTGGAAGTATATAAAATGATGATGTGTCTGTTATTCAACTGTCACTGATATGAAACTGACTGCAGAATTACTTGCTGGGATTCAGAATTTACTCCCTCCTTCTGACTTTTTTGTTTATGCACTTTGCAAGACAAAAAGTAATTTCTGCCAACTGCTGGATTATAAATTCAACCTGGGATCTGATAATCAGATTCCACTTTTTCTCTGTTTTATCTCTCATCACAGATGATAAAGATAGTGCAATTGGAATTCAGCTGTGACAGTATAGATGATTAAGCTAAAATCTAATTGGCTTTGCAGTGTTAGCAGAAGCCAAAATTTAATGTCTGCTTTTTTTCCTCCATAGTAAAATAAACCTCTGTGATTCACAGTCTCAGAACAGAATTCCGTTGATTAAGAAAGTCTTTTTATGACTGTATAAAGTCTTATAGTAAATAATTGACTGTGAGAATTAAAACAAAGTTCCAAGTTATGTTTTTCCTTGTGAACTTTTTAGAATGCAGTGATTCTCTAAACTGTCACTTAAAATCAGAAACGTTTTTGCTAACAAGATATATCATGTTTTAAAAATATTCAAAGTCTATTGATTTGAAGGGAAAACTTAGAGATTTTAAGCAATATTTGAAATAAGTGGATTTGTGACAATTCACTTTATGGCATTAGTTAAGAGCAAAATACTGCACAGAAAAAAAGAGTGAATATAACCTCTGGTAGCCCTGCACCTTCACCACCATGACGTAGCTGGCTACTGTTACTGATACCAGGATCCAGAATATCCCCCAGGCTGATTGAAGCTAACAAAAGAACTAGGATGAGTGATAAGAAGATACTTACGTCAGGTATTCAACTTGCTGTTAGTTTTTCTCCAGTGTCTCTCTCTCTGCGTTCTCTGGTGCAATCTTACCCCAAGCTAGAGGCAGGCTTCCTCCTGGCTTATAATCCTGAGATAATTAGAGCTATTGAATGTGATTAGGTTTCCAGTGTGACTAGGTTTGACCAAGAGACACGGATTCGATCCCTGGGTTGGGAAGATCCACTGGAGGCGGAAAGGGCAACCTGCTCCACCAGCTTCTTGCCTGGAAAGGGCAAGAGGAGCCTGCTGGGCTATCGTCCATGTTGTCAGAAAGAGGTGGACACAACTGAACACACACTTGTCGTCATTTTTAGAGCCAATGTGACTCAGTTTTCTACAGCTTTAAAAGCTAAAAGTATTTTTATTGAAAAGGTCTGACTAGGGTGACTAAGATTCTATTTGTACTTAAAACTTGATCTGGATTATTGCAGTTCATCACTGACCCATTCTATGGGTTGGCAACCCAGGAACCAACAGTGCATAATAAATAAGATCCTTTCATTTTCTATTTCTGGTGTGAATAAGAAACAGTTACTATACTGTTGCCCACTATCCTGTTTCTGAGGGTGGCAAAAAGTTGTTCATACTTTGTAAAAGTTTATATAATTTCATGTTTTCAGTGAAGCTACTTAAGATTAAACTACAGCTACTCACAGCATAGATTAGATTTGTGTTCTTCTAATCATATATGTGTGAGACTTTTTCAGAGTAGTTGAGAACATGGACAACACACTTCTCTAATTTGAAATAGACATGAACCCTAAGAGCAAGGGATAAAGCAATTTAAATTTCAATTCACTATAAACTCTAGGTACTACCATAAAGTTTACTGAAAATGTAGTATAATATAAAAAAATATTAGAAAATTAGTAAACCACAAACTCTGCATTCTAAGATCCTTTATTATTATGTAATAGAAAAGAAAATTTGTTAGCAAAATCTATATTTAAAATCATGAACACTTAGCCTCGTTTAAGAAGGAAAATATTAAAGTCTCATAATATCTCAGGGATTAACATTTTTACTTTTCAGGTAAACTCCAAATTTCTAAGTCAAAATTTTGAAGCATTGATGGAACTTATGTTATTAGTATGACAGTTGAAGAAAGAGTTTAAAAATGTTAAGGATTGTCTATCATCATTCTGTACAAGTCCTTACCATACAATCCACTTCAAGACACAGAATAAAACAAACATAGAAAGAGAAGGAGAACCCAGGACTAATGAGTTTTCAAGAAAAAAAAAAATTTTTTTTTGTCATTTATTCAGTGCAGATACCCATTGGGAAAAGATATACTTCACACTGAAGGTCAACATACAATGATAAAACTAAAATGTTACTTATTTTTTCTTTTAGGGGCTGATGTTATCAACTTCGATGGCCATGTTGTGTTACCATATAGATTCAGAAACAAGAAGATGAAAACACTGAAAGATGTCATTGCCTTGAAATTTAAAACTTCTGAAAGTGAAGGGGTAATCTTACATGGGGAAGGACAGCAAGGGGATTATATTACTTTGGAACTCAAAAAAGCCAAGCTGGTCTTCAGTTTAAACCTAGGTATGTTCTGATTTTTGGCACCGTTCCTTCCACTTATTGGTATCCCTGTTAGTTAAATGCTAATGGTCTTTAATCCTTAAAATGTAAATTATAAAAAGAGTTCACATTATGTTGTTGTCAATTCATTTTTAATTCATAGTGGAACTCAAAAAAGCCAAGCTGGTCTTCAGTTTAAACCTAGGTATGTTCTGATTTTTGGCACCGTTCCTTCCACTTATTGGTATCCCTGTTAGTTAAATGCTAATGGTCTTTAATCCTTAAAATGTAAATTATAAAAAGAGTTCACATTATGTTGTTGTCAATTCATTTTTAATTCATGGTGCTTGGTATATATTTATATACATACTCATTTGTAAATATGTATTCAACACCTGTTCTATGCAGTTATGATACTAGCATTTGGCATACAGCTGGACACTGTATTATCTATTATTTTAAAACAAATAATCAGAAGAAATGGCCTCAAATACTGATGAATAGTGTGAAATCAATTAAACAAGCTTGATAAGGGATACTGTGTAGGCAAGGGGGTAAATATTAGAATATGTAGTGAGGAAAGTCCTCTCCAAGAAGATATTCATGATGAGGTTTCAGTGATGACAAAAACAAGCCCTGAAAATATCTGGGACAAAGCAGTTGAGAAAGAATCATGAGACTAAAACGCAATATGCCCAAGGAACAAGATAAGGAGGCTAGTATGGGTATTCATAGGATAGAAGAGGAAATTAGATGTTATTTTAAGAATGCGAAGCTGTTGGTAGACTTTAAACTATATGGCCTCATGATCTTATTTTTAGAAATGTACTGAGACTTCTGTAAGAGAAAATGCTTGCATGAACATGAAAGTCACAGCTGGACTTCTGCCTGGTGTAACTGAGATGACCACTGCTTGCAGAAGGTGGCTTTCAGGGGAGATGGAGAAAAATAGATTCACCTGGGAGATGGCTTTGGTTGTAAAGTTAGTATGGTTGTAATTAATTCAGTATGGAGTAAAAAAGAAAGGGAACATATGAAGAATAACCCTAGGCTATGGCTTGAGTTCCAAATAGACATTTGTACCATTTTTAGAAATACAAGAGAAGACTCTGCACATGGACATCACCAGATGGTCAACACCGAAATCAGATTGATTATATTCTCTGCAGCCGAAGATGGAGAAGCTCTATACAGTCAACAAAAACAAGACCAGGAGCTGACTGTGGCTCAGATCATGAACTCCTTATTACCAAATTCAGACTCAAATTGAGGAAAGTAGGGAAAACTGCTAGACCATTCAGGTATGACCTAAATCAAATCCCTTATGATTATACAGTGGAAGTGAGAAATAGATTTAAGGGCCTAGATCTGATAGACAGAGCACCTAATAAACTATGGAATGAGGTTCGTGACATTGTACAGGAGACAGGGATCAAGACCATCCCCATGGAAAAGAAATGCAAAAAAGCAAAATGGCTGTCTGGGGAGGCCTTACAAATAGCTGTGAAAAGAAGAGAAGCGAAAAGCAAAGGAGAAAAGGAAAGATATAAGCATCTGAATGCAGAGTTCCAAAGAATAGCAAGAAGAGATAAGAAAGCCTTCTTCAGCAATCAATGCAAAGAGATAGAGGAAAACAACAGAATGGGAAAGACTAGAGATCTCTTCAAGAGAATTGGAGATACCAAGGGAACATTTCATGCAAAGATGGGCTCGATAAAGGATAGAAATGGTATGGACCTAACAGAAGCAGAAGATATTAAGAAGAGGTGGCAAGAATACACAGAAGAACTGTACAGAAAAGATCTTCACGACCCAGATAATCATGAGGATGTGATCACTAATCTAGAGCCAGACATCTTGGAATGTGAAGTCAAGTGGGCCTTAGAAAGCATCACTAAGAACAAAGCTAGTGGAGGTGATGGAATTCCAGTTGAGCTGTTTCAAATCCTGGAAGATGATGCTGTGAAAGTGCTGCACTCAATATGCCAGCAAATTTGGAAAACTCAGCAGTGGCCACAGGACTGGAAAAGGTCAGTTTTCATTCCAATTCCAAAGAAAGGCAATGCCAAAGAATGCTCAAACTACCGCACAATTGCACTCATCTCACACGCTAGTAAAGTAATGCTCAAAATTCTCCAAGCCAGGCTTCAGCAATATGTGAACCGTGAACTCCCTGATGTTCAAGCTGGTTTTAGAACAGGCAGAGGAACCAGAGATCAAATTGCCAACATCCGCTGGATCATGGAAAAAGCAAGAGAGTTCCAGAAAAACATCTATTTCTGCTTTATTGACTATGCCAAAGCCTTTGACTGTGTGGATCACAATAAACTGTGGAAAATTCTGAAAGAGATGGGAATACCAGACCACCTAACCTGCCTCTTGAGAAATCTGTATGCAGGTCAGGAAGCAACAGTTAGAACTGGACATGGAACAACAGACTGGTTCCAAATAGGAAAAGGAGTACGTCAAGGCTGTATATTGTCTCCCTGCTTATTTAACTTATATGCAGAGTACATCATGAGAAACGCTGGACTGGAAGAAACACAAGCTGGAATCAAGATTGCCGGGAGAAATATCAATAACCTCAGATATGCTGATGACACCACCCTTATGGCAGAAAGTGAGGAGGAGCTAAAAAGCCTCTTGATGAAAGTGAAGGAGGAGAGCGAAAAAGTTGGCTTAAAGCTCAACATTCAGAAAACGAAGATCATGGCATCCGGTCCCATCACTTCATGGGAAATAGATGGGGAAACAGTGGAAACAGTGTCAGACTTTATTTTTTTGGGCTCCAAAATCACTGCAGATGGTGACTGCAGCCATGAAATTAAAAGACGCTTACTCCTTGGAAGAAAAGTTATGACCAACCTGGATAGTATATTCAAAAGCAGAGACATTACTTTGCCGACTAAGGTCCGCCTAGTCAAGGCTATGGTTTTTCCTGTGGTCATGTATGGATGTGAAAGTTGGACTGTGAAGAAAGCTGAGCGCCGAAGAATCGATGCTTTTGAACTGTGGTGTTGGAGAAGACTCTTGAGAGTCCCTTGGACTGCAAGGAGATCCAACCAGTCCATTCTGAAGGAGATCAACCCTGGGATTTCTTTGGAAGGAATGATGCTAAAGCTGAAACTCCAGTACTTTGGCCACCTCATGCGAAGAGTTGACTCATTGGAAAAGACTCTGATGCTGGGAGGGATTGGGGGCAGGAGGAGAAGGGGACGACCGAGGATGAGATGGCTGGATGGCATCACGGACTCGATGGATGTGAGTCTGAATGAACTCCGAGAGATGGTGATGGACAGGGAGGAGGCCTGGTGTGCTGCGATTCATGGGGTTGCAAAGAGTCGGACACGACTGAGTGACTGAACTGAACTGACTGATAGAAATACAGAAAGCCTTATTTTCTCTTCAGTTTCTTCTAACAGAGGAGTACTAATTACTTCCAATAAAGTCTAGAGATCTGTTGGAGAAGGCAATGGCACCCCACTCCAGTACTGTTGCCTCAAAAATCCCATAGGCGGAGTAGCCTGGTGGGCTGCAGTCCTTGGGGTCGCTAAGAGTCGGGCACAACTGAGCGACTTCACTTTCACTTTTCACTTTCATGCATTGGAGAAGGAAATGGCAACCCACTCCAGTATTCTTGCCTGGAGAATCCCTGGTGGGCTGCCGTCTATGGGGTCGCACAGAGTTGGACACGAGTGAAGTGACTTAGCAGCAGCAGCAGCAGAGATCTGTTGGGAACATGATGCTTTTTATCTGCCTAATAGTCGTCAAAGTTGAGATTCTGTTAGGGAGTTCCATGTGTAATATTGACAAGAGAAGGTGCTACGTGAATCCTGAGGAGAAGGGACAGTGAACAGGAGGAAATATGAGTATATGGCCTCACAGAGACCAGGGAAGGAAAAGAGGCTGTCCTCTATGGTCTGCTGTGTTGAAGTCACCTAAAATGTCATTTAAAACAGAAAAGTGAGGTCACTAGCAACATAGTAGTTACTGTTGATCTACTGTCATTAAAATAGAAAGAATAGTAGTTTTATTGTCATCAGTTAAGAAAAGATGAAAAGGGTGCAAATGACTATTTTAAGTATAATCAACTAGAAATGAAGGAATCAGAGAAATAATATGCTGATTAAAGAATGAGATGAAACTCAAAGAAGGAGTTACTATTTTGTTTTGGGCTTTTGTAGTTGTTTCTAAGTGGACAAGCCTAATACATGTTTGTATTTTGATAATGTAGTTAAGATTTACTTAAAAACTAAAGGGAAGGTCCACGAGACAGATACTGACATCAGAATTACACTTTATGCAAATCAATATATATTTATCCTCTCCTTGCTGGCCTAAAATTTTCAGAATTTATTGAAGAGTTGTTTGAGGGGCATCATGTATTCTGTATTTTTATGTTTAGTGATTTTAGGATTCTATAAAGATTTTGTAGTATAAATTATATTTTAAAAATGATAGTATCTATATCAGTGTGTTATGCAATAAAAAGGATTCTTTGTCCTAAAAATGTTTCAAGAAAACAATTTAATAATATATCTTCAGATATTTTAATTTTCTATATATTTTGATTCAGTAATCTTAAAGAAATAATAAGAAACAACTCTAGAATTTCTGTCCAAGGATGTATACTTTGTGATGTTAGTTACAATAAAAAAAAATTGAAAGAAAAAAGATTAACACATAGAAATATATTGATATGTGTTTAAAATATCTGTGAATAATTTGGGGAATATTGATAGGCATTAAATTAAAACAGTAGGCAAACTATAAATGTTATATCAATATTTTATATGTATATGAATTATATGATTGTATTTATATAATTTTAAAAAGTGTCTGGATTAACTAGACCACACTATTTTTAGTGGTGGAAATAAGTGATTAATGCTTTACATACTAATTCTTTATGAAATTGGATCATATCTAACGTAATTTATTTTTTCAAACTTTTCTCTTCCTTTTTAAAGTGAAACACAGAGTAGCCTTTAAAAGCTGCTGGGCCTTGTAAGCGTGTGATGTTACTATTCTGAAACAAGAACTGATCATATGGCCTCAAACAAAAAGATCATTACTGTGTCATTGGAAAGCAGTTTACATAGAGTATTATCGACAAATTTATGACAACCATGGAAACACATCCACTCAGATATCCACTCTCAGTTTTACTGCTATTTCCTTAATACAGGCAGCTAGATACTGCTTAGTCTTCTAGTCTGAATATTTAGTGTAATAAAACTGAATGTATTCTTTCACTTAAACTTATTCTTTCTTTTCTTCCTCTCCCATCCCTATGTACGTACACAGTCATAATCACAGTCACAGGGAATCATTTGATTTCATCACCAAAAGGAGAAAAAAATTCATATAGGAGATCCATAGAAAATGTCAGGTATAAGTGTAGTAGCATCATAAGTGTGAAAAAAGGGAATGATTCTTCAGTCAATTGTGTGTTTATTTCTATTATGCTATTTATTCTGAAGCAATAGTCTATTTTATAGCATTTAGTTTTGCCTGACCATAAAAAGCAATGCTTGATTAGACAAAATAGAAAATGGTATAAAATATGTAAACAGCATCCAGAGATGACCTTAATAAATATTTCAGACTCTCACAACCTTCCACTCTTATTTATAGTCCTGTTGCTATGGAGATCTTATTTCAAAACTGAACAAATGCTACATATGTAATTTTGCAGATTTTTATTTTAAAGTATAACTTGAGCAAATTTTCCATGACATTAAATATTATGTTGTGTTTAAGATTATGGCTTTAGGAATCAAAAAATATTTGTCATGTTATATTTTCTTGACCAATAATAATAATAATAATAACAACAACAATAATAAAAATTAACAGGTAACTTTTGATGAACATACACTGTATGTCAAGAAATAAGTTCTTTGCTTGTACGGATTAATTTAATTATCACAGTAACTTTGTAAAGCAGGTACTCTTATTTTTCCCTTTTTACATATGACCAAAGAGAGGCTCAGAGAGCAGTCACCTTGGCCAGGATCACGGAACAAGCCAGTGATGGAACAGCATAGAATCCAGGGACTCTGGCTCCAGAGCCCACGGGGCCCTGACTTCATATGGAATATACCAAACTTAGCAGAATTCATGGCTCAGTAACTGGAAAAAAATAAAGCTCCTGGTTTTTAAGGGAACAGAGATTTTCCCATCTTTAATAGCTTTTATGCAGTTTGAACATGCAACTATTTTAAAGTATCATTCCGTGCTGGTTGTCCTATGTAAACTACAATAGACAGAGATGCCATAAAAATGTCTGCGTGGTGTAGTAGATGACATAGAGTTCTGGGGTCCTTACCTGGTTGCTTTTCCATTCACGTGATTCAGGAAGCAACCAGCTTGGCCCCATATACGGCCACACGTCCGTGATGACAGGAAGTCTGCTAGATGATCACCACTGGCACGCTGTGGTCATTGAGCGCCAGGGCCGGAGCATCAACCTCACCCTGGACAGAAGCACGCAGCACTTCCGCACCAATGGGGAGTTTGACTACCTGGATCTGGACTATGAGGTAAACCTGAGGATGTGTACATTGTCACGCATCAAGTGACTGCTTCAGTGTTATGCTGTCTTGTTGAATTATTACTAATTATATACCTTCATATACCATTTTCATTTTATTCTCCAAAGAAAACTTACAGCTTCACAACCTAATTTATTAATATAGGTCATTTTGTTAAATTTTAAATTTTAAATTACATAAATTTTACATTGTTAATGAGTTATTGAAACATTTTTTAAAACTTGGAACTAAAGTAGCATGTATTTGAAGAAAAGGACCATTTATTATGTTATCAGAGCCATTTAACAAAACCAGAATAAATTGTCATAATCTTTTTATTAGTAATTATAAATTGCTTGTTCTTGATAATATACAGTATGTTATATACATGATTGCCTAGTATTTATTAGAAAACATTGCATAAGAAATCCTACATTAAACCATTTATAAATTCATGACTATAAATAGTTCCTTTGACAGGTTCTATTTTCTCAGATATAAATGTCATAAAATAAATAAAAATACAGACTATTTTAAAGAGATTGTTCATAAATAAAAAGATATTTTTTACCTTCCAAATGACGAAAGATTAAAAATAATCAGTGATCATAGTGGTCTGGTAAAAATATATATTCTCATAATACACTGAGAGGCATATAAAGTTTTTAAAAAATAATTTATTGGAGAGCAATTCAACTTTAAAGTGTCTATCAAAAATATTCATCATAAGTAGGAATAAAAGTTCTGTAAAAACAGGTTCATCACTGGGGTACCCCTGTGACTTTGCTGTGCCATTTGAATGTGCCTTGGTCTCATTGTTGAAATTACAGGTATATATATATATATATATATATTTATACACACACACACTGGAGATGGCAATGGCACCCCACTCCAGAACTCTTGCCTGGAGAGTCCCATGGATGGAGGAGCCTGGAGGTCTGCAGTCCATGGGGTCGCTAAGAGTCGGACACGACTGAGCGACTTCACTTTCACTTGGCACTTTCATGCATTGGAGAAGGCAAGGGCAACCCACTCCAGTGTTCTTGCCTGGAGAATCTCAGGGATGGGAGAGCCTGGTGGGCTGCTGTCTATGGGGTCGCACAGAGTCGAACACGACTGAAGTGACTTAGTAGCATACACACACACACACACACACACACACACACACACGTGTGTGCTATTGATTGCTGTTGTTCAGTTGCTAAGTCACGTCCAGCTCTTTGCAACCCCATGGACTGCAGCATGCCAAACATCCCTCTCCTTCACTATCTTTAACATGACTGAAGTGACTTAGTAGCATACACACACACACACACACACACACACACACACACGTGTGTGCTATTGATTGCTGTTGTTCAGTTGCTAAGTCACGTCCAGCTCTTTGCAACCCCATGGACTGCAGCATGCCAAACATCCCTCTCCTTCACTATCTTCTGGAATTTTTTCAAACTCATGTCCATTGAGTCAGTGATATTATTGATATCCACCCATAAATCTTTTAGAACATAAAGGTACTTATCATAAAATAGTATATGAAAAGTCAGGGTTTACAACTATATTTTTTATTTTCCTTATATATTTAAATAGTTTCTAATCTAAATTTTCTGTAATATGAATACATTACATATATTTCTAAGCAAATTTAGAATGGAATATGCAATATAAACTTTGATACAGAGACTTTTATTGACATTAAAATAAATGTAAGGTTATTAGGGAATAATTACCCCCAGAAAAAATCTCTTGAAAGTGAAAAATGATTGTTGAAAGGCAAAGAATGTGAAAATTCCCCAAATTCCTATTAAATTAGGAATTAGTATTAATCTTGGGTTATGTGACCTATCTCCTACAATCTGAGAGAATTTAAAGATGAATTATTCATTCTCCTTTAATAAACTTTGAAGTACTGTAGAAGAGGTGAGAAATCCTAAAACATTAGCAATGGGCAAACACAATTCCAATTTTCAAAAAAGCAGAATTAAAAATTTGGGATCATAGTTCCTGATGAGTTTGCAGTGAAATCTATAAATATTCATGCACACACAACGCCTCCTATACGGTCAGCAGTTTCATCAACACTTCAGAGCCCTTCTAGATAGAAGACCATGTTTGAGAACCTCACCTGTGGACTAAAATGCCTGAGCCATATTTGTCAGGGAGATGCAGAAAGAAATTTAAATTTACTAAGAGAGAGTCAGGAGAGACTCAACTTACTTCTCTTTGTAGATTTCCCTGATGAGTTTGCAGTGAAATCTATAAATATTCATGCACACACAACGCCTCCTATACGGTCAGCAGTTTCATCAACACTTCAGAGCCCTTCTAGATAGAAGACCATGTTTGAGAACCTCACCTGTGGACTAAAATGCCTGAGCCATATTTGTCAGGGAGATGCAGAAAGAAATTTAAATTTACTAAGAGAGAGTCAGGAGAGACTCAACTTACTTCTCTTTGTAGATCTGCTGCTGCTAAGTCGCTTCAGTCGTGTCCAACTCTGTGCAACCCCGTAGACGGCAGCCCACCAGGCTCCCCCGTCCCTGGGATTCTCCAGGCAGGAACACTGGAGTGGGTTGCCATTTCCTTCTCCAGTGCATGAAAGTGAAAAATGAAAGGGAAGTCATTCAGTCGTGTCCAACCCTTAGCGACCCCATGGACTGCAGCCCACCAGGCTCCTCTGTCCATGGGATTTCCCAGGCACGAGTGCTGGAGTGGGGTGCCATTGCCTTCTCCCCAGTTACTTTCCTTAGATACTGCAATTATTGGCAGATGGTGCACATCAAAATGCCTGGGTCTACCTCTGTATCTCAACATGACGCAATTTTGGAGAAAATCAAGTGTATGAGCTCAAATTGGAGCTGTTAACCCTGGATTTAAATCCCTTTTTGCCTCTTCCTGGTTGTGTGACACTGGACGACTCATATTCCCTTTCCATAAAGTGAAAATAGTAGCACGTGGCTTGTTTGAAAGGAGGCATCAGGGAATAACAGATATCACTACATATTATCAGTTATAATTAATTAGACTGCATATAACAGACACATTTATCCCTTTCTCCTAACAGGGGCCTGTGGGCAGTTATCCCTGGGCTCATAAGGCAGTACCATGATGGTCAAGACCCCAGCTTCCTTTTATTCCAGTGCCACTCCATCCCCTCTGCAACTCACTCCAAGCTAACTACTCACTTTCCATTTTGCATTCCAGACAGTGTGAAAGAAGGGAGTGAAGAACACTGTACCCCAATCCCTCCTATAAGTATAGTTCTTAGAGTCACACACAACCCTTTGGCTTAAACCTCATGAGACCAAATCTTGTTCAAAGAGGTTGGTAAATGCCATTTACTGGCTGCAGAGCATGTGCTCAGCTGAAAAGCAGTATTATTTTCTTAAAGATGGAGAGAGAAAGGACACCAGAGGTATCTGGTAAGCCCTGTCTCACTTTTGAAACTCTTGGCAGCTAACAAAATGGTCAATGCACTTCTTTTTTAGAGTCAAGGTTGTCACTGAACAACAGTGTCATTAATAAGGCAATAATGTGAGTCATATCAATATCTGATTATTAATCTAACAACTGCAGCTATTTTTTTTACCATGAAAATGATGATGGTATTAGAGAATATTTTGTTGATAAGGACATATAACAAGAAAGAAGTGACCACATAATATCAAATGATGTTATTTGAAATTGGGACTTAAACCTACTTCTCTTAATTGTAAGGAATCTGGTAAATTGAACCAGTGATGCTTCACCAGGTTACCTTCTATAGGGTAGGACATGAGCTGAAGGTTGTTGAAAAGAGAGAAACTGTAAGGACTGTCTGAGTCATCAACCCAAAGGAAAATAGGAGGTCCCCAGTAAAGAAACTCTTGGGGAAGGCAATGGCACCCCACCCCAGTACTCTTGCCTGGAAAATCCAATGGACGGAGTAGCCTGGTGGGCTGCAGTCCATAGGGTCGCTAACAGTCGGACAGACTGAGCGACTTCACTTTCACTTTTCTCTTTCATGCATTGGAGAAGGAAATGGCAACCCACTCCAGTATTCCTGCCTGGAGAATCCCAGGGATGGGGGAGCCTGGTGGGCTGCCATCTATGGGGTCACACAGAGTCGGACACGACTGAAGTGACTTAGCAGCAGCAGCAGCAGTAAAGAAACTCTGCACAGCGAGGAGGAATAAAGCAATATTTTCAACTGTAATAGTATTTAGTAATATTATTCACAGTGTGATGCCGCATGTCATTAAGCATGGAAGATTTTATTACTATCAACTGGAGCAGAAATTGGTAAAGTAAATTGTGGATAGGAAATTCAACACTCCATTAAAGTCTCAGTAATCCTAACCTATGGTATTAAGTACATGTATATAGCACCTAATAAGTTCAGTTCAGTGCCACTTGAAAATATTTCCCTAATGTATTTCAGAACACCCCTGTTTTTCCTTTTGTAGATTCCTGATTCTTTTTTGTGTGTTTATTCTTAGTTTTTATCTTTTCTTCCCGTACAATCTAAGGTAAATGATATATAGTGTATATTCAGCTGTTATTAATACATTTAATTGCATTTTAAGTGTTTTTAAATTTTTTGGTTGCCTCATAAACTATTATTAATTTTTGCTTTTTTTCCCTAAAACTATTTAAGAGTTTAAAATGCATCATAAGATAGATAAACAACAAGTACCTGCTGTACAGCACAGGGAACTATATTCTGTATCTTTAAATAACCTATAATGTAAAACAATCTGAAAAGGAACATATATATATCACTGAATCATTTTGCTGTATACCTGAAATTAACACAACATTGCAAACTAAAAATTAAGAAACTGTTAAAGATAATTTTAAACATTTACATTAAAAAAGCTAAAATGTCAAAGCATTATAACAGAGGCATAATACATATCTTCTAAAACCCAAAGATCTCTGCCTTATATATCAAATATAAAGTTTTGACATTGAAATATGTCTTTCATTTTCCAACCTTTGTAGGAAAAATTGGTAATTGAATACTACTTAAAAGAAATATAATGTCTGGATTATATATCTTGATATTATAGCTGTGATTAATAGATGTATTCACTATTAGCAATACACATTATTAGTGGCAATACATAATTAAGTATAATTTTCTATTATATGAAATTGATGTTATAATAATGTAATTTGATCAAAGGTATCTGGAAAAATATATGTTCTCTTTGTATTGTGATTTTAACAATTGCTTGAAAATCACAGGAAAGAGCATTGACCTTATTCCTCAGAATTTAGGAGACCTATAATATCGTTAAGCCTGGAGTTCTCAAATCATAGCCTCCAAACCCAAAGATATTTCTAATCAATATAGCAGTGAGACTTTTGGAACTATTTACTGTATTCATAATAATCCTAACAATTTTTTTTACTCTAGTGATCATTAGAGTACAATGTCTATATACAGTGAATGCAAGATTCCTTCCTTTGAGCTGAAGTCATAAACTTAATATATTAGCTCTGGTTATTTCATGATGACTAGTAACATTTATTGATATTATAAGCATAAAAATATATGCTTAATATTTATAAAAGATGTTTGCTGTGTAAAATCTTAGAACATTCTCAGGAAAATTGATAAAATACCTTCCAGGTATTAAAAATGCTTAGAAGTTGTTGCTATTTTCTTGCTCAAGTTATAATCTAATTTTCAGAATTAATACAATCAGTATATACTTCAATAACAACATAATTTAATATGCACCAGACTTTAGAGGCATATACAGAAAAAAATCTCTGTATATGTTGGCTGAGGTTACGATAACTGACTTTGGCTGTGTTAGTAATTTTGTCTAATATATTGTAAATGTTTTATTTTTTGAAGCCGAATACAGTGTGAATGTTTACATTTTATCTTTTTCTCAAAGATAACCTTTGGAGGCATACCTTTCTCCGGAAAACCAAGTTCCAGCAGTAGAAAGAATTTCAAAGGCTGCATGGAAAGCATTAACTACAATGGCATCAACATAACAGATCTGGCAAGAAGAAAGAAGCTTGAGCCCTCAAATGTGGTAAGATTTTCCACCCCCATAATATCAGTTCCTAGAAAAAGCAAAGAAATGTCCTTTTGTCTGGGCTCTTAATGTCCAGCAGTATCATAGCATTTGTTATTAGGCTTGTAAGCTCAACTATATAAGACTAACTTTAGAGGTACCTGAAAATATGGAGATACTGAATGTGCTCTAAGACTAGATACTGATTTTTTGAGTTATAAATTACTGTAAATAGTAAATTTGCTTCAGATGGGGCCTGGAATTTTAGCCCCAGAGTTTTTAGATTTCCCATTATAGAAGGACAATCATCCCAGCTGTTCAGCAGCCCTTAAATCAGCAGCCCTATTGCCTGGAAAATCCCATGGATGGAGGAGCCTGGTAGGCTGCAGTCCATGCGGTCTCTAAGAGTCGGATATGACTGGGCGACTTCACTGTCACTTTTCACTTCCATGCATTGGAGAAGGAAATAGCAACCCACTCCAGTGCTCTTCCCTGGAGAATCCCAGGGTGGGGGGAGCCCCAGGGTTGGGGCTGCCGTCTAGGGGGTCGCACAGAGTTGGACATGACTGAAGCGACTTAGCAGCAGCAGCATGTTTCCAAATGTCACATTGTATAGACTGTTACATCTCTTGATGATGATGTAATTCAGTATTTTAAAATGTTAAAAGCCAGGAGCTTTATTAGTTTTTTTTTTTTTTTTCATGTTTCCAAAGCTGATTCACCCGGATATATAAAGAAATAAGCTTCTTGTCAAAGCTCTAAACATACTAAGTAGTATGCAGTTCTATAAAGACGGGTTAGATTGGATAGAGAAGTCTGTGACTCAGAAACTCACAGTGGTCCTGGCCCTGGTGTTTATGTCTCCAAGCTGAACTATTTCAAAGTGAAAATGTTGTCTCTCAGTCATGTCAGACTTGTTCTGACCCCGTGGACTGTAACCCACCAGGCTCCTCTGTCCATGGACTCTTCTAGGCAAGAATACTGATGTGGGTTGCCATTTGCCTGCCTACAACACCATGTAAGGTCACTATAAGAGAAACTTATGAATCTGGTATGTGGGTTCCTTCTGGTTCTGCCAGAACAGGAGTTTCTTCAATCCCAAAGTATCAATGGGCAGATCCTGGGAATCCAGAGATCCATGTATTTGGAAGTCAGTGGGAATAGAAAATGTCATGAGTGTTTGCACTATGTTCTGACTTTGATGGGTTTGTTATCCAAAATTTGAGCCTGGGGTTTTCATAAAATGAGGGGACAAATGGAAATGCCCAATGAAGAAACAGGAGTCCTGGTTGGATATAAGAAACTATAAAATAATTTGTTGTTTAGTCTCTAAGTCATGTCCAACTCTTTGTGACCCCATTGATGTAGTCCACAGGCTCCTCTGTCCATGGGATTTCCCAGGCAAGAATACTAGAGTGGATTGTCATTTCCTTCTCCAGTAGATTTCCTTGACCCCAGGATCAAGCCTGTGTCTCCTGCATTGACAGGCTGATTCTTTATCTCTGGGTCACCAGTGAAGCTCATAAAATAAAGAGTTGAATGTAGAATGGTTTTACTAATTATCTTCCTTAAATTAATGATGAATTTATATTAACAGTTAAAAATTGAACTTTGGTGAAATGTTCTTACAAGATATTGACTGTAGGGAAAAATAATAGCTCCATGTATAGGTAAAAGGTACTGTGTGAGACCTGTTACCTTTATGATACTCTAAGAGCAATACTACAAGGGAGATGTTGTTATAAACATTTTGTAGATGAAAACTGAAATTTAACTTAGAAAAATAACTTTCCAAGGTAATGCATATGAGTGGCAAACAAAGATTGTGGATTCACAGTATACAGTCCCAAGGCCATGGTCTCTTTCTATGCTGTCTAGAGCAGTATATATATATATATGTATATGTTATTTTAAGCTTTGGCTAAAATGGCATCACAATCCTTTTGTCTCCTCAGAAATTATCACCTAAGACAGAGAGATACAGAGTCCAAATCATAATACCCTTCCCATTATTTACACCTTCAAGAAGTAGTGAAGTGTTATTTCTGGCCAAACCTCCCAGTTGGTCCTCACATGTATCCATTAGATTCTCAGACTACAGAGAATTGCACTCTGGAGACTCATTCCAAAGTCACAT
>SJYX01003967.1:114866-142909 GCA_006410675.1 Oreotragus oreotragus | reverse complement strand
GCTTTTAAACAAAAATAAACATGTATATTAAAAAGGTTTAGGCAGCGTAGAGGCAGGCAGGACATTTTGTAAGTTGCTCTACGAAGGCAAATATTTACAGAGGAGATTTGCTTTTGAAGATGTCAGGTGCTAATATTTCTGTGTAAGTGGCTCAGCACTTATCCTGCACCATTCTCCGTACACACACGCATTTCCTCATTAAATGTTGACTCCAGAATCACCACCATCTCTTAGAGCTTTTCACTCTGCTGGGAGACAGTCTCCACAACACAGGGAAGTGGACAGTTATGACATGTCAGTTTTTGTGCATAAGCAGTTCTTTTCATCAGGAAAAGTAAGCCTTTAAAAAGAGTCATCTAATCATCTGTGAAGATACAGGGCTTCTGAGGTGGCCCTAGTGGTAAAGAACCTGCCTGCCAATGAAGGAGGCATAAGAGATGCTGGTTTGATCCCTGAGTGGGGAAGATCCCCTGGAGGAGGACATGGTGACCTACTTCAGTATTCTTGCCTGGAGAACCCCATGGACAGGGCAGCCTGGAGGGCTGCAGTCCATAGGGTCACAAAGAGTTGGACATGACTGAAGCGACTTAGCATGCATGCACATGCAGGTGCAGCACAAATTTAATTTGAATATTAGTGGGGGGTCAGCCTAACTTAGGTTAAATGGTTAATGTACTAAAATGGAAGAACTATGCCTCTGGGGATAAGTATGTGGTGATGTTTAAGGAAGCAATAAAGAAAAAAATACCTTCAAATCATATTCCTCAAGATATAGTGGGATTAAAAAAAAGATGGCAAAAAATGTAGATTTTTTTCATATCTTTAAAAGGAAGGTACTTAGATAATAGAATATAAAATTCAGTATATCTGAATAATCAGATTTCTTTGTACCAAATAGAGGAAGCATGAGGGGGAGAAGGAAGCTTCAATTAAGACTTTTCTTTTCCTTTTATACATTCATGTCACTGTGTCTGAAAGCATTAATGTGTTATGATATATGCACATTTCATGGGAATGTAAATGAGAGTTTGAGTTGAATAACAGAATAATCTGTTATTCCATTGCTCAGTCATGGCTATCTCTTTGCGACCCCATAGACTGCAGCATGCCAGGCTTCCCTGTCCTTTACCATCTCCCAGAGCTTGCTCAAACTCATCTCCATTGAGTCAGTGATGCCATCTAACCATCTCATCTTCTGTCGTCCCCTTCTCCTCCTGCCCTCAATCTTTCCCAGCATCAGGGTCTTTTCTAATGAGTTGGCTCTTCCCATTAGGTGGCCAAAGTATTGGAGCTTCCGCATCAGTCCTTCCAATGAATACTCAGGGTGATTTCATTTAAGATTGATAGGTTGGATCTCCTTGCAGTCCAAGGAGCCCTCAAGAATCTCCATCACTACAGTTCAAAAGCACCCATTCTTCAGTGCTCAGCTTTCTTTATGGTCCATCTCTCATATCCATAGGACTACTGGAAAAACCATAGCTTTGACTAACTAGTTAATATTAATTCATGTATATTAGTTATGGGGATAAGACTCAAGAATATTTGCCCCATCCTAGTTTAATAAACAGCAACCAAGAGATCATCATTCCCAGTGAGACTAGATTTGTATATTAATAAATAATTGACCAAGGCCATCCAAAAGAAAACAGAGGCATCTCCTCCTTATCTGATGCACCATCAGCTGTGGGGGAGGAGGAAGCAGCTCTTTGCTTTCTTCAGAAAGTCGAGTGGTCCACTCCCAAGCCCACCACACAGGGATGTATCCATTCCATCACACCAGGCTGTGTTTGTCAAATCCATGATGCAAGGTGCTTGCATGAGTCCCTCAGTCTGATAGCCAGCTGCTGAACTCTGTTAGCTACAGCAGAAAGGACATGCCAGGACATGTCCTTTCAAGGAGACGTGAATCTGTGCCACATGACTGCACATAGGAATTGCACACAGCTCGAGCTCTGCTTTGAAATGTGTACAACTCTCACTTGGTCAGCTGTCTTACATGGGTGCTTATTTTACTCTACAATTTCCTCAAAGCATGCCCTTCTGTCTTCCAGGGAAATTTGAGTTTCTCATGTGTGGAGCCTTACACAGTACCTGTCTTTTTCAACGCTACCAGTTATCTGGAGGTGCCCGGACGGCTTCACCAGGACCTGTTTTCGGTCAGCTTCCAGTTCAGGACTTGGAACCCCAATGGTCTCCTGCTTTTCAGCCAGTTTGCGGATAACCTGGGCAACGTGGAGATTGACCTCACTGAGAGCAAAGTCGGTGTTCACATCAACGTCACGCAGACCAAGATGAACCAGATAGACATTGCGTCAGGTCAGTGAATCTATCCAATACCCACGCCTGAAACGGCTGTTGTGATTTCCACAGCTAGGGTTATGTTTTTACTTTGTTGTTGGCACACGCTCGTGATTGTGTTTGGATTCAGAATCTGAAATCTTTCCTTGGCTTCCCTGAATGCAGACTGAATGAGGGAAACTTAGAAACGCTGAGAGGATGAGGGTAGGCGAGGAGGAAAATTGTCTGGGACTGTCTTGACAGGACTGAAATCCTTTCCTTTCTACACATGCTAGTACCTCTTGCATAGACCAGGGATATTCCTCTAAGTTAAGATCATATGTTTAAAAACAAAGAATGTTTGTTTTATTAACAGAAGAGCATTGATATCTTTTGACTTTATGGACATTCACATTCCTTTTACTATGAGTAATAAGGTTGCATTGTTGTAAATTATGACTTTAAAG
Organism: Oreotragus oreotragus; assembly: GCA_006410675.1. NCBI lineage: Eukaryota > Metazoa > Chordata > Mammalia > Artiodactyla > Bovidae > Oreotragus > Oreotragus oreotragus. The sequence continues at coordinate 140,165 of SJYX01003967.1, read as the reverse complement.
GTAAGTTCTACTGCTTGAATCAAAAGCTCAAAGTGCTCTTCTAAATGTATGCAAAGTATTAGGGGAAAAAAAAGGTAAATGAGTACAAAGAAGAATGACAAAAGATCAGTATCAACTGAAGGAAGACGGGCCTGGCTAAGTAGAGTGGTTTTTAAACTTGACAGTATAGTGGCAGAATAAATGGAGTCTTAGGTAATATTGTTGTTATTTGAATAAACTTGTCAACCTTGGAATAGTCCTTGAATATGATGGCAGAAAGAAAGATGATATTGCCAAATGAGATATAAACAAAGAAAATCATATCTGATATGGGACTGAAAAATAGTAAAAAAAAACACAAATCGTCAAATTTCTCTAGATGTTTCTTGAAAGCAGTGTGTTAAGTAAGTACTTATTCTAAGTAATAAACTACTTAGAAATGGAAGATGGGAGGAAAAAGAGTATTTCCTGAGCCCCTAGTACAGATGTACCAAATACTGAGAGAAAGTTCCTAACAGAAGACTCAACTGTGTGACTGTGAGCTCTGATTTCTCAATATTCTGTGTTCACTTGTGACACTGTTATGATTGGGTCCATCTCATTTCTCCTCTTTGCTTCTCCTGCTTGAAGGCAGAGACCATGCCCCTGCCCATAGAGCAATGCCTCTAACATAAGAGATGCTCCAGGAATGTTTGCTGAAATCAGTACTGTGGCTCCATGAACTGGTGTTTACAGAATATCTCCTGCTTGAGGATATGTGCCTTTTCATACCACAGGCTGTGTGTTTCTGTCTGAGCTGGCTGTGTGGTCTATTACAGAAAAGGACTCAAGGAAGACACGGAAGCCATTATGTCACAGATGTATCTGAATAATTGAAATCAAAAGCTATTGTAAAATACCTAGATATTTACTTTTTCGTTTTTTGCTTTGTTTTGCTTTTTCTCCGAAAGTTCGTAGTGAAAATGATTGATCACCATATTTTATCACTGCATCTCAGCATAAATTCATGTGGGGAGAGTTAGAACAAATAAAAATTATCTGGAGAGACCAGAATAGCACATAAAACAAATACACATACAAATATTTACCACCGTTGAAAAACTCCCCACTAGATTCTGTTAAAATGGATGTTTAGGCATTTCTAATTCCTAAGCACATAAAAATACAAGGATGAATTCCACCCTCCTGGAAATCGCTGAGAAAACCCAAACTCCTGGTGGTTTTCCATGTAACAAGTACCATTATAATTAAAAGAATAGGATCTTAAACATAGTGATCAATAAACATTTGCTAATTTAATGTGGTCTAATTTAGGACTCCAGGATACTCTCAATTAATTTAAAATGTTTATTAAAATATAAAATAATAAACAAAGGAATACAATATACAGCAACTAATTTACCTTTATATGTGTGTATGCTCAATTACTCAGTCATATCCAACTCTTTGATACCCCATGGACTGTAGCCTGCCAGGCTCTGCTGTCTATGGGATTTTTGGGCAAGAATAGTGGAGTGGGTTACCATTTCCTCATAAGTTTCCTTAAATATGATAAAAGTAAACTTTAGATGTTTTTGTTAATTCATCTTAGAATCTGTGCAAATTAAGGAAAGCAGGATTTGATATTTGAATTTTTCTGTAGTCTCATTCCTATATAGTCATATGAAATATTTACGTTTCAAAGATTTCCATTTTTCCCATACATAGAGTACACTGATATCTGCTTATATCTACCCTATTCTTTATATGAAGTATAGTTGATTTTTATTATTGTGTTAGCTTCAGGCTTCAGGTGTATAAGCAAGTGATTCATATATATATATGTGTGTGTGTGTGTGTATATTTCTTTTTTAGGATATTTTTCCATATAGGCTATTATAAGATATTGGATATAGTTCCCTGTGCTATACAGTTAATCGTTATTGCTTAACTATTTTATGTATAGCAGTGTGTTTATTAATCCCGTACTGTTAATTTATCCCCTCACTCTTTTCCCTTTGGTAGCCATAATTTTTTTTCTATATCTGTGAGTATATTTCTATAAGTAGGTTCATTTGTATCTTCTTTAGAGTTAAGACATAAGTGATGTCCTATGATCTTTTCTTTTTCTGCTGACGTAGTATGGTCACGTCTAGCTCCGTCCATGTTGCTGCAGATGGCGTTATTTCATTCATTTTTATGGCTGAGCACCCTTTAATTGTGTCTCTATACCACATATTCTTTGTCCACTCATCTGTCAGTGGACATTAGGTTGCTTCTATGTTTTGCTCGTTGTAAATAGTGTTGCAGTGGACACTGGGGTGCACGTGTCTTTGGGATTTAGAGGTTTTGTCTTTTCCAGATAAATGCCAAGTGGCGAGATTGCTGGATCAAATGGCAGCTCTATTTTTAGTCTAGAGCCTGTCCTGACTGTTTTTAGTTTGTTGAGGAACCTTCAGACTGTTCTCCACTGTAGCTGCATCAGTGCACCATCCCACCAACAGTGCAGGAGGGTTCCCTTTTCCCCATGCCCCTTAGCGTTTGTTATCCACAGGCTGTTTGATGATGGCCTTTCTGACTGGTGTGAGGTGATAATTCATTGTTGCTCTGATCTGCATTTCCCTAATAATCACTGATGGCAAGCATCTTTTCATGTGCCTGTTGGCCGTCTGTCTTTGGAGAAATGTCTCCTTAGGTCTTCTGCCTATTTTTTGATTGGGTTGTTGTTTTGATATTGAGTTGTATGAGCTATTTGTTTATTTTGGAAATTACGCCCTCATCAGGTACACTGTTTGCCATTATTTTCTCCTATTCTGGAGGTTGTCTTTTCATTTTATTTATGGTTTCCTTTCCTGTGTAAAAACTGATAAGTTTAATTAGGTCTCATTTGCTTATTTTTGCTTTTATTTCTTTTGCCTGGGAAGATTGAGCTAAGAACATATTACTGCAATTTATGTCAGAGAATGCTTTGCCTATGTCCTCTTCTAGGAGATTTATGGTATCTTGTCATATTTAAGTCTTTAAGCCATTTTGAGTTTATTTTTGTCATGATGTATACTTAAATTTCCAATATGCTGTATTGTTAGCTAAAATCACCATGCTATACATTAGATTCCCCCGGACGTTTTCGTCTCCTTACTGAAAACTGGTACTCTTTGACCACTATACAACAAGCCCCTGGCAACCACCATCATTCTACTTGTTGATTCTATGACTTCTAGTTTAGGATTCTGCATGTAAGTGAGGTTGTACCGTATCTATCTTTCTCTGACTTGTTTCATTTAGCACAGCTTCCTCCAGGTTCAAATGATTGTGACCAAAACAATGGGAAAGCATTTCATGTCATACTCAGTACCTACTGAGACAAAGTTTTCATGAAATATGATTTACCTTTTGCTTTAATGTGCTCTCATAATTTTGTTGTTTTCTCTTCTATTGCTCTTCAATTTAAAAAAATTACCATGATCTACTAAGTGATTTCATGACCTAAAAACAAGCTGCAACCCATAATTAGAAAAACACCAACCTATGGACTGGTCTTCTCATTTGAAGAGCTGGAAGTTTTTAAAGTTCTAATTGCCTGAGAGTATTTATGCCATCAATTCATAATGGAAAACTAAATGTATCGTCCAGAAACAATATTATAATATTGTAACAGTAGTAAAAAAAAAAAAAGTATTCCTGTGTATTACTGTCTGATACATAGCCAAACAAAACACACACACACGCACACACAAAGAATCTGAATACCATTTGAAATAAAGTTTTTACTTGCAAAATGCATTAATTTTATGCCCTAATTACGAATAGATGCTTAGAATATACTGTAAAGTTTTCATCTGCCCTGTTAATAAGGTGATGAAAAGTGGTTTAGCATTTCTATGGAGAAAGGAACATGATTTCTGTTAGTGACCTTTCTCACCTATTGAAAAAAAAAATCAATTTTTATCCATGAAAACAAAACCTTTTAGAAGAATCATTCAGAATATGCCCTCCTCCTAAACCAACTGTTTGCTAAGTTGAAGTGTTCAAACCTCATTGTTTTGTTTATTAACAGAGTGCAAGCGTGAGTGCATGCTAGGTCGCTTCAATCTTGTCTGACTATGTGTGACCCTATGGACTGTAGCCCACCAGGCTCCTCTGTCCGTGGGATTCTCCAGGCAAGAATACTGGAGTGGGTTGCCATGCCCTCCTCCAGGGGATCTTCCTGACCCAGGGATTGAACTTGGGTCTCTTGAATTGCAGGCAGATTCTTTACCATCTGAACCACCAGGAAAGCCCCACATTGCTTCAATTATTGAATGGCTTCTTAACATCCACACTGCTTCAGAAACTTGTTCTCAGTAAACATCAGCTCTGTATTCCTGTCTCCAAACAGAAACTTCCTGGGGTCTTGCTTTATTTCTGTTTTGCAGGAAAATTTCCTCTGTAAACCTTTGACAAATTTCCATTTGTGTCCTTTAAGGGAATGTATCTTAGTCTACCCAAACTGCCATAACAAAATCTGTTAACTATGTCGTTTTTATACACACACACGCACACATTTCTCATGGTTCTGGGGGCTGGAAGCCTGAGATCAGCGTGTCAGTCTGGCTGAGCTGTGGTGAGAGTCTTCTTCCTGGTGCAGACTGCAGACTTCTTGCTGTGTTCTCTGGAGGGAGTTGGACCATAAAGAAGGTTGTGTGTGTGTGTTAAGTCGCTTCAGTCGTGTCCAACTCTTTGCAGCCCTATGGGCTGTAGCCCACTAGGCTCCTCTGTCCAAGGGATTCTCCAGGCAAGAATACTGGAGTGGGTTGCCATTTCCTTCTCCAGNTCTGGAGGGAGTTGGACCATAAAGAAGGTTGTGTGTGTGTGTTAAGTCGCTTCAGTCGTGTCCAACTCTTTGCAGCCCTATGGGCTGTAGCCCACTAGGCTCCTCTGTCCAAGGGATTCTCCAGGCAAGAATACTGGAGTGGGTTGCCATTTCCTTCTCCAGAGGCTCTTCCTGACCCAGGGATCAAAAACCCTCCTCTCTTTATGTCTCCTGCATTGAGTGCTGAAGAATCGATGCTTTCAAATTGTGGTACTAGGAAAGACTCTTGAGAGCCCCTTGAACAGCAAGGAGATCAAACCAGTCAATCTTAAAGGAAATTAACCCTGAATATTCATCAGAAGGACTGATGCTGAAACTGAAGCTCCATCTGATATAAAGAGCTGTCTCATTATATCAGAGCCTGATGTTGGGAAAGATTGAAGGCCAAAAGCGAAGAGGGCAGTAGAAGATAAGATGTTTCAATAGCATCACTGACTTGATGGAAATGAATTTGAACAAACTCTAAGAGATGGTCAAGAACAGGGAAGTCTGGTGTGCCACAGTCTACAGGGTCGCAAAGAGTCGGACATGACTTAGTGATTGAACAACAGTGACAACAGACACATGGTAAGGGGATGATCTGTGCTGTCTTCTTTCTAATAACTCTAATCCCATTCCTGAGGGCTCCACCCTACTGACCTGAGCATATCAAAGCCCCATCTACTAATACTGTCATCCTGGGCATTAGGATCTCAACACGTGAATTTCTACACACATCCAGACCATAGCCTAAGGAATAGACATTTTCTTGGCTTTGTGCATAGCTGGGAAATGTGCTGGCAAATACTGGCAAGTTCCCAGTTCAATCTCAGCAAATGCATTTCCCAGGGACTGCTCCTGGCACTGTCTATTCTAAACAATTAGAATATCTGTTGATTTCACAAACATTTGAAAATGTAGTTAGTATATTAATATTTGGAAGAATTGATCCATATACCAATCTCTAAGTTCAGTGATAATTTGAAAGTGAAAGTGAAGTCGCTCAGTCGTGTCCGACTCTTTGCGACCCCGTGGACTGTAGCCCACCAGGCTCCTCTGTCCATGGGATTCTCCAGGCAAGAATACTGGAGTGGGTTGCCATTTCCTTCTCCAGGGGAATCTTCCCGACCCAGGGATCAAACCCAGGTCTCCTGCATTGTGGGCAGATGCTTTAACCTCTGAGCCACCAGATTTATTTTTCCTCACATAAGAAAAAAAAAAAAAGTGTTATTCATTTATGTCCAGCTCTTTCAGACCCCACGGACACTAGCCTGCCAGGCTCCTCTGTCCGTGGAATTCTCCAGTCAAAAATACTGGAGTGGACAGTCATTCCATTCTCCAGGGGATCTTTCTGTCCCAGGGACAGAGACCAGGTCTCCCACATTGCACACAGATTCTTGCCATCTGAGCCGCGAGGGAAGCCTCAGGGAAAAAAGGTTGTTTATAATACTTTTATGTTTTAAGTTATTGAGAATTGATTTTCAGCTCTATAATTTCAAACTCCATATAATTTTATAGTTTTCTTAAAATAAATTTCTATAACTCAAAAAATAAGTAATGTTTAGGCATTACTTCACATACTTCAAGTGATTTGTTTTACATAGCTTTATAGCAAAGTAGAGAATTATTTGAAAATATGTATTATATTCCTTAATTCAAATTTAAGCCATAGTTTTTTAGAAGCTGAACATATTAGAAATCTTGGCATATCCTTTAATTAAATTTGAGTCATTGATGAGTTGGGCTTCCCACATGGCTCAGCTGGTTAAGAATCCGCCTGCAATGCAGGAAACCTGGGTTTGATCCCTTGGTTGGGAAGATCCCCTGGAGAAGGGAACAGCTATCCACTGCAGTATTCTGGCCTGGAGAATTCCATGGACCGTATAGTCCATGGGATCTCAAAGAGTCGGACATGACTGAATGACTTTTAGTAAAGACGTATTTTGATATATTATCACAGTATATATCTAATAATCGGGGAAGGCAATGGCACCCCACCCCAGTAGTCTTGCCTGGAAAATCCAATGGACGGAGGAGCCTGGTGGGCTGCAGTCCATGAGGTCACTAACAGTTGGACAGACTGAGCGACTTCACTTTCACTTTTCTCTTTCATGCATTGGAGAAGGAAATGGCAGCCCACTCCAGTATTCTTGCCTGGAGAATCCCAGGGATGGGGGAGCCTGGTGGGATGCCGTCTATGGGGTCACACAGAGTCGGACATGACTGAANATGAGGTCACTAACAGTTGGACAGACTGAGCGACTTCACTTTCACTTTTCTCTTTCATGCATTGGAGAAGGAAATGGCAGCCCACTCCAGTATTCTTGCCTGGAGAATCCCAGGGATGGGGGAGCCTGGTGGGATGCCGTCTATGGGGTCACACAGAGTCGGACATGACTGAAGTGACTTAGCAGCAGCAGCATATCTAATAATAGAAATAATTGAAAACAAGTAAATGTTTTCAATGAAGAGGTTATTTTAAAAAACACATCCTTATGTGGAATACTATTATGTCATAAGAAATCATGTTTCTCAAAAATGCTATAACAATTGGAAAACATAGTGAATGAGAGTGTTTACAAAAATTATGTAGACTATAACCCCAGCATTATTATTTTTATAAATGTATAGATAACTAGAAAAGAGATATGAATGAAATAAATCTGGATAATACTAATTACCTCTAATTGGTAAGTTATCTGTCCATTACTAATTTCTTAACATATTTTCCATAATATCCAATTTTCTAAAACAAACATCAAGCAGTGTTTAAAAAAAAAATGTATGCAGTAATACAATGATGCTTGTGGGTAAAATGACACTCCTAGAAAGTATACCGCTTAACAACATGATGAATGGAAATTACATAGAGTAAGTTATATCGATTTGAAAGGTCTAGTTTCCCTACTTAAATAAAAGCATTTATATAATCGATTTTTAAAAACTATGTCCTTAAACAATGGGGTTCAGCTTCAATTCCTAAATGGCATTCACATAAAAAAATGGAACATTTTATGTTGAGTCTATGAGCATTTATTTGAAAATATACATAGCTAATTATAAACCGCCCCTTTTTTTTTTAGGATAAATAATGGAGGGGGAGATAGGTGAATTCATATATAAAGGCATTTTCTCTGAAAGCTGTTACTGGCTCTCAGGGAACAACAGATTTTATTTTTCTCTCTTAATAGTGAATCAGGGGCTACAAAACTCTTTTTTCCAAATGGGGCTTTCCTGATGGCTCAGATGGTAAAGAATCTGCCTACAGTGCAGGAAACCTGGGTTCGATTCCTGGGTCAGGAACATCCTCTGGAGAAAGAAATGAATGTGCAGTCCAGTATTCTTCCCTGGAGAATTCCATGTACAGAGGATCCTGGTGGGTTATAGTCCATGGAGTCGCAAAGAGTCAGATGCAACTGAGTGAAAATTTCTATACGTATAGTTTACTAAAAAATATCTAAAAAAATAAGAAGTTTCTACTTTCAGATGTTTTTTTTCTAGATACATAAAATGTTCAAGGAAAACAGAAATTCGTCGTTTTAGGATGCTGACGACAAAATACAGCTCTGAGTTCTTAGGAAAGGTGGAGCCTGAGGAAGGTTGATGGGTGAAGCATTGTGCTCATTTTAATTAGGAGCTTAGATGTGTGCTAGGATAGCATATCTGCCCTTTTTAGCAAAAACCAAAAGCGAGATGAATATAGAGCAATAGATACAGATCTATAGCTATAAATGTAGATCACCTTGGATATACCCACAACACAGATGGCTGCTTTTATTCTCTGAAGTTCACAAGCAGACTTGCTGTGAGAATCACCTGGTGCCCAGTAAAAAATATCTGAATTAACAGTGTGTTGCTCCCAGGTACTGTCACCCAACTGACTTTTTATTATATTTCAATTCCCAAAGTGGCTGTGCTAGCATCATGCCAGCTGAGTGGAAATCTACCTTGAATTATATTTCAGTGCATGCTGGTGCATTTTCACATCAATAGAAGCATTATATTCCAACATGAAAGAAAAAAGGCTGGGAGGAAAGTTTTGTGATATTAGGTATTGACTTATTCTTCAGGAAGGAAAGGGGACATTTTAATTTATAATCACACAGCAGGATACCATACCCACTCTAGCTTCCACAGGGTTTGGGGGCCTTTTAAAATATCCTATGCCTTCTTCAGGGAAGATGAATAAAACATTATTGTGTGCATGTGTGTTTAATAATTTTTTAAAGTTGCAAGGAGAGGGTAAAGCTTAGCAAACTTAGGTGGATAAAATGGAGGTAAAAGGCCCCCGTAGGGATCAGGTTATGTTTTAAAGGCTTTAGTTTGCCATGTTGCTGTTCTTCAGTCACTAAGTCATGCCTGACTCTTTGCAACCCCACAGACTGCAGCACACCAGGTCTCCCTGCCTCTCAGTATTTAGTTTACTGTACAAATAAGCTAATCAAAGAGGAAATACGGCATTGCTACTACAAACTAACTCTGAGAATAAAATGAATTGTGCAAGACCAGCAAGGAATACAGCTCTGGAACACCACATTTTATGTATGGATGCACTGAATATGCTTGTTTCCAAGACAAGAGAGGGGAGGACACAGAACAGGGTAGCTTTGCTGAGACGTTCTCCAACTTTATGTTTCCTGTAACTTTAAGGACTGAAACTTCTCTGACAGAGGGGTAATTGGTCAATTTAAGCAATATAGATTTATGTAGTAGAGAGAGGAAACCCAACCATATTAGTCAGAGTTCTCCAGCAATAACCAGTAGACTGTATATAGGGAGAGGAAGAAATTTATTAGAAGGACTGCTGCTGCTAAGTCGCTTCAGTCGTGTCCGACTCTGTGTGACCCCATAGATGGCAGCCCACCAGGCTCCTCCATCCCTGGGATTCTCCAGGCAAGAACACTGGAGTGGGTTGCCATTTCCTTCTCCAATGCATGAAAGTGGAAAGTGAAAGTGAAGTCGCCCAGTCATGTCCGACTCTTCGCGACCCCATGGACGGCAGCCCACAAGGTTCCTCCGTCCATGGGATTTTCCAGGCAAGAGTACTGGAGTGGGGTGCCATTGTTAGAAGGACGGGCTTACACAATTCTGGAGGCTGAGACCTAATGGTATAAAAAACAGTGTGAAAACTAGCAGGCTCAGGGCAAAGGAGCGCCAGTGTTTGAGTTTGAGTCTGAAGGCCAGAAAAGTCCAGTGTCCCAGCTGGAAAACCATCAGGCAGAAAGAGGTAATTACCCATGAAGTGAAAGTCCTTCAGTTGTGTCCGACTCTTTGAGACTTCATGGACTATACAAGTCATGGAATTCTCCAGGCCAGAATACTGGAGGGGGGTAGCCTTTCACTTCTCCAGGCAATCTTCCCAACCCAGGGATTGAACCCAGGTCTCCCGCATTGTGGGCAGATTCTTTACCAGCTGAGCCACCAGGGAAGCCCGTAACTTTCCCCATAACTTTGCCTTTTTGTTACATTCAGGCATTTAGCGTATTGGATGGGACCCACCCACGTTAGGGAGATCAGTCCCTGTTATTATACTAAGGCTACAGATTAAAGTGTCACGTTCACCCAGAAACACCTTCACAGGCACACTAGAATAATGTTTTCTTGTTTGTTTGGCTGTGCTGGGTCTTTGTTGCTGCACGGGTGCTTTCTCTTGTTGAAGCAGGGGGTATGCTCCATTGTGATCCGCAGGCTTCTCCTTATCATGGCTTCTGTCGTGGTGAAAGAGAAGTTAGGAAGAGGACAGGCTCAGTAGTTGGGGTGCACAGGCTTAGTTGCTCTGCGACATGTGGAATCTTCCCACACCAGGGATAAACCCATGTCCTCAGCGTTGGCAAGTGGATTCTTAACCACTGGACCACAAAGGAAGTCCAAGAATAATGTTTAACCAAACAGCTGGGCACCCCATGGCCAGGACAAGTGGACACATGAGATTAACCACCACATCAGCTGTAGATATTTTTACCCTTGAGTGCATAATTTTGTTTTAAATAGTTAACAAGATAAAAATAGTGTTGGCATAGAAAAAAATCAAGAGATTTACCTTCATAATCCAAAATAATGCAAAGCAAACTCACTGGATTGGAACTTTCACCCAAACTCTCATTTCTCCAGTTAATCTCACGAGGAGAATTACCCTAGGTAATTCATTCAAGCAGTAAATTCAGACTGGGAGATAGTACATCTGACTGTCATCTACTTTTCTTTTTCTTCGATGAATGTAAGCAAGCCGAGTCATCCCACCTGTGAATAATTTAGACTCATTGGCTTACCTGTGACTTTATTGTAATTAGTTTTGGAAATGAGTCACTTTGGGAGAGGGACCCTGCTGATTTTCATAGAGCCACCTGGCAACCTCTGAAATTGACTTCAGGGGAGCCGAAAGAACAAAACTGGGTCATTTGCAGAGATGTGGATGGACCTACAGACTCTCATACAGAGTGAAGCAAATCAGAAAGAGAAAAAAAATATTGTATATTAACAGATATATGAAGAATCGAAAAAAATGGTATAGATGGTCTTACTTACAAAACAGAAATAGAAACACAGGCTTAGAGAGTAAACATATGGACACCAAGTGGGGAGGGGTGCTGGGATGTACTGGGAGACAGGGATTGACATCTACACACTTCTGTGTATCCAGACTTCTAGGTATAATAAATAACTAATGAGAACCGATTATATAGCACAAGGAAATCGACTCAGTGCCCTGCTGCGATGACCGAAATGGGAATGAAATCCAAAAGGGGGGATATGTGAGTATGTGTGGCTGATCCACTTTGCTAACTAGCACAACATTGTAAAGCAACTATACTCCAGAACAAATGTTGAAAAGTTAAAAATATATATATATATTCCTTTGGATACCCTCTGAGATGTTTGTCTCATGTATTTCTTTGTCTCTTTCCTTTGTTTCTAAAAGCTCTTAACAAGAAACTTGTCAGGGAGCCACAGGATATTACTTAGAAAGTATTTACCTTTGGTAACATTGTATAAACAAGTAATCATGTCTATGGACTAGTCTTTGATCATAATTCAATTTTATGATTTATTTTCTTCTGATACATTTCCCAACCCAGAGATCGAACCCAGGTCTCCCCCGTTGCAGGCAGATTCTTTACCAGCTGAGCCACCAGGGGAAGCCCTTTCTAACTTTAGCACAGACCCTACTTCTGATAACTGAATTTCTGCAGTTACTTCTGAGTCCTTTCTTCTCCCACCACTTTTTTCTTCTCACACCTTAAGATCTAAATTTTACAAGTAAAGCTCTGCCTAGATCTCTGCTGTAGCACGAATTATTAGCATCTGATGTTTTCTGAAAGATGCCAGTAATCTGCCAGTCATTCTCCTAGCCCCTCTGTTCTTTCTGGGATCATTTCAGAGATCAAATCTCTACTGCTAGACCTCTGTCCAGAGGCAGGGCTCTTGTTCCCCCTAGACATTTCACCATTCTGCCACTGTCCTGCCTGAATCCTGTATGCTCACCTCTGATTTCCCAGCAGTCCTCCTGTCTCTCATTCAAATTCCTTGCTTTTTTTGTTTTGCTTTTTAAGTTATCTTATTGGAGTATAGTTGACTTACGATGTTAGTTTCTGATATACAGCAAAGTGACTCAGTTATATATGTGTATGTGTGTGTATATATATATATATACACACACACACACATATTATTTTCCATTATGGTTTATTACAGGATTTTGAATATGGTTTCCTGTGCTATACAGTAGGACCTTGTTGTTTTTCATTCTGTATATAATAGTTTGCATCTGGTAACCCTGAAGTCCAACTCCCTCCCTCTGCTATACCCCCTCCCCCAGGTCACTGCAGGACTGCTATCTGTGAGTCTATTTCTATTTTTAAATAAGTTCATTTGTGTTATAGTTTAGATTCCACATATGAGTGATACAATCTGTTACTTGTCTATCTCTTTCTGACTTGCATCCCTTAGTATGATAATCTCTAGGTCCATCCATGTGGCTACAAACGGCATTGTTTCATTATTTTTTATGGCTGAGTAATATTCTGCTGTAGATGGATAGATACAGTATATCACATCTTCATTGTCCATTCATCTGTCAGTGGACATTTACACTGTTTCCATGTCTTGACTATTGTAAATGGTGCTGGTATGAACATAGTGGTGTATGTATCTTTCTGAATTATAGTTTTGTCTGAATATATGCCCAGGAGTGAGATGACCTGGAGATCATATGGCAACTGTATTTTTAAATTTTTGAGGAACCTCCACACTGTTTTCCAGAGTGGCTGCACCAAGTTACATTCCCACCAGTGGCATAGGAGGCTTCCCTTTTCTCCACACCCTCTCTGTGCTATTTCATGTTAACCCTACCATTTCTGATTTGAGTCTAGACCACAGCCCACTATTGCCTAGAGATAGCGCATACCACTGTGGGCCTGAGTTTCGACCATCTCCCAGTCTGAAATGCCCCTTTCAATATCCGCGCAGACCTATGCCAAATCTCTGCCTCCTGCTGTCACCAAATGCCTGTTGTTCTAGGCATGTAGATATGACACAGTTTATTGGGAGATATGGAGGGAACTCTGAGCAGAGAAGCAGTAAAGTGCATGCAATGCCCCAAGCCCTTAGTTTTGACTGGGCATAGATGGTTGGCTGACACCATAGCCAAGTTTCCAGTAGAGAGGAGCCTGCACTTTTAAGCTTTATGTCATGATGGCAGAAGGAGTGAAAACAAAACAAAACCACCTTGTTAGAAAAGGGAGGCCCCTGGAGCCGAGTGGCTGCTATCAGCTGCTATAAGCTGCGTCACTTGTCCTCTGTGCTGACTCAGATCTGCTGGTCCAGCTCTCTACTATGGTGCTAAGAGTTTGCAAGAAATAGGACTCCAGGGTCATTCAGATGTGTCTCTCATCTCGTCCTGAGATGCATTGAAGTCTTATGTTGATCACTAATAACTCCTGAGAGCTTACACCAGGCTTGTCACTGTGCGAAATCCTTTACAATGAATCAATATGCATATGACTTCAGTGACCCTGTGAATCAGATACAACTGTGAAACCTTCTTTCTCATTTATAGCAATGGTAAAATCATTCTTCTGGGATCCAAGTTCAAAACCTTGAGAAAATTCAAATCATGTTTTCCTTCTTTGCCTGGCACATTTAATGGTATAGCAAGTGCTACCAGTTCTGTGGAAGTGCCTTATACATTCTCTTCCTGTTAGTTTCTTGGTTATGTCTGTCTCTTTGTGACCCCATGGACCCCTCCAGCCTCCTCTGTCCACTGAACTCTCTAGGCAGGAATACTGGAGTGGGTTGCCATCCCCTTTTCCAGGGGATCTTCCTGACCCAGGGATTGAACCTGGGTCTCCCAGTTTGCAGGCAGATTGTTTACCATCTGAGCCGCCAGGGCGACTAAATAGTACTCTCCTTATCCCAGTTCAAAAAGTCATCCCTTGGAAAGCTCGTGAAGCCATCGTACTTGCCAGAATGAGGACTGCTTTTTTTTTTTTTTATTGTCCTGTTTTTATGATATAGCAGTTATAAGCATATAACTCTGAAATCAGATTGCCCAGTGGCTAACACTGATTGAGGCCTTTCTCTGTTTCAGTCACTGTTTTAACAAAAATAATGTGCACAACGTATTAAGTGATTTAATTTGACAGCTCCTCAGTACAGTGAAAACAAAACAAACAATTTTATGATTTATTTTCTTCTGATACATTTCCCAGCCCAGAGATCAAACCCAGGTCTCCCCCGTTGCAGGCAGATTCTTTACCAGCTGAGCCACCAGGGGAAGCCCTTTCTAACTTTAGCACAGACCCTACTTCTGATAACTGAATTTCTGCAGTTATTTCTGAGTCCTTTCTTCTCCCACCACTTTTTTCTTCTCACACCTTAAGATCTAAATTTTACAAGTAAAGCTCTGCCTAGATCTCTGCTGTAGCACGAATTATTAGCATCTGATGTTTTCTGAAAGATGCCGGTAATCTGCCAGTCATTCTCCTAGCCCCTCTGTTCTTTCTGGGATCATTTCAGAGATCAAATCTCTACTGCTAAACCTCTGTCCAGAGGCAGGGCTCTTGTTCCCCCTAGACATTTCACCATTCTGCCACTGTCCTGCCTGAATCCTATTGTACAGGTAGAGAAGCAGGCATAGAGACAGAAAGCTCACCTAGACTATCACAGCTAGGAAGAAAAGTTTGAAAAAGAGTCCAGAACATGAGTCTAAAGTCAGGACTATTGGCTAGTCTACCATGCAGCCTCTCACATTAATCCAGCAGACTGGCTTTCATTCACCCAGGACCAGGCACTGTGGAACATGACCTATCTGATATAGGTGTTGAATGCAGCACCTCACACCAAAGATACCCTGCTCATGGCTCATGGGGATTCTCCCACGAGCCTGTTAAATCCTCTCCTTTACTGTTTCTCATTTCTCTCTCGCATTATCCAAGTTTATATTTCTAAAATGCACGGAAAATACTTTGATTTTCTTCTCCATTATATGTAAGTCCTCATTTCTAAGTATACTAATTTGATGAGTATGCACTAACTGAGCCCAGCTGGAGTCATTTGGCTTCACCTCTCCTGCTTTACACCATAAACTCCGGCTTCTCTCCACTATCTGCTAAGAATCCCTTTCTCTGTATGCTGTCCCAGGCAACTCCTGCTTATCCTTGAAGACTCAGTTTTAGTAATGTTTAGTAATGACTTAGTATCATTTCCTCTCTCAAACCCCTGCGAGTAATCTACCATCCTCTAGTATGCAGAGCATCTCATATCCTGAACAGTAACTTTTCTTGCTCCAACTTAAATTGTAGTATACTCACTCATCATGATGTCTCACTCACCTCTGGGCTCCTAGAATTCACAACACTTGGCAGAGAATAGCTGATGAATATTTACATCTTTGGTTTCTTTGTTGGAGTTCCACTTGGACAGTGGTGGTGTCCCTGTTCTCTCTGCCTCCTACCTCTAAACAAGTCCATCCTGTATATCCCCTCAATGAAAATTCTGAAGCGACTGCTTCCACTGTGTCATATTCCCATTGGAAATTCTTCCGTGAAGCCCTCAATTTTTAAGATTAAGTCCCATGAGTTTTCCACAAAAAGGCTGAACATTCATCCCTTGGTAACCTCAAATCCTTCTAAAATTTCAAATCACTTTTATTGTTTTCATTTGTCTGACATTGTATATTATGTAGTTCAGATGTTTTGGCTGCCTTGGTTGAAAAGGTTTAATCTCCTAAAGCTTTTGGAGGACAGTAATCCTGTTCTTATTTTGCCTCTCTACATCTGAGCCTAGCACAATGACTCATATGTGGCATGTTTCCCAATATCCAGTTGATTGATTTTTTTAATGAACTGATACCAAGATGTTACAAATGTGACTTTATAATTCTGTTGTCTTCATCAATTTATATGAACCCAATTCATTGTGAAATGAGAGTTGCAAGTATCTCAAGGAAATAATTGCTTAACTGTAGGAGGCTAATATGTGTGAAATTGATCAAGACTTGAATTTTGATGTGATACTTTTATAGCAGCAAGAGTTGTTTTTTTTTAGGATATTGAAGCCTAGAGCTGTACTAGGTAAACTCTTATATGAATAAAATAAAAGCATATCTACATTTGTTGAAAAATGTATCCTCAGGAGCAAGACATGAAGTAAAACCTTGAAATTAGTTATATTCCCTTTGTATTTTTTTTCACACAGAATACAAAAGAGTAGAAATGTGCATGATTAAAATTAATTTAGCTTTATTCTCTTCTCAGTCTTGGGAATGCTTTTGACATGATAATGCCACAGGAAAATAAGGAAATTAATGTTTTTTCAACCTTCTACTTAAGACCTCTGATCTCCAGTCAGTTCTATACTCACTTAAAGCAAAGCCTGCATTTGTTGTAGGAGGCTAGTCTGAGTTGCTTTGCCAAGGGAAATGGTTTCTTGGATGATCAAATTGTGTTGCCTTCTATTGATGTCTTCTGTTGACTCCAGTCGCTAGCCCTTTCTCTATAGGATAGCTTAACAATAAAACCTAAACTTCAGAGTAAATTCATAGGAGACACCACACTGGACATGGAGGAATAAATGGTACCTCCACCATCCTTCATCCTTTCATCCCGGTTCCAGAACAAGCACCCGTGTTTCCCAAGTTCACAGAGGACCGTATGGTGTATACTTACTGTTCTTCCAGCGCACGTTGTTCACCTTGGTGGGAAGAACAGAGCTATCAACTTCTCTTTTCCCGTATCCTTTACGATGCAGCACTGTTGAGGAAAATGTGAGACCTGGATCGTGTATGTAGATACATTGGCAGGTAGGGTTAGGTATTCACCTAACCTTCCCTGACCAAAGAGCTGTGTATTCTGTTTCATGCAGGATAATCAGCTCCACAGGCATGCCTAACAAATGACTTGTTCATAAAAAGCTTGATGAGGGAAATAAAACCCTTGATAGGCTCCATAAGAAATATTTCCCTTAGGACACTGAAAGAGAAAGAGGGTGCCCGATATCTTTATGTATTTTTGACTGCCTGGAGCAGCTCTGTCATGCACAGTACACGTTGTTACATAGAACAGCCAATGGCCATCACTGCTGGAAACAAAATACAGGTTGTGAGCTTTGTTACTGTGAACGAGCAAATCTCCTGAACGCAGGTGATAGGTGTGTGGGAGAGTGTAGGCATCAATTTTTAATGAAGTAAAAACCTTAAAATTCAATAATTCTGTTTCTAATTGGGTGCCATAATGCCTCCATTTGCCATGTTTGAATGATTTAGAAAGGAAAAGTTTTAATCACTAAGATGATATGACATTAAACAAGTCAGAATTATAGCTCATCCTGAACTTTTCTAAAGTACTTGCTTTCTTCCATTGCCTTTTCTAACACATTTGTGCATTTGCCAAAAACAAACTAACAAACAAACAAACCAAGTAATAATAATAAGGGTTCCTGACTTTTCTGGTTCCCTTTTTCCCTGTTAATGAGACTGTGGATATTAATATGGAGAGGAGAAGAGAAGAAATCCTAAGGAACAGAACCTCTAAAGTACTGGTCTTGAACCAGGTATGATTTTGACCCGAAGTGACGTTTGACGCCACATGGAGAAATTTCTGCTTGTGATAAATTGGGGGATGGGTATATGTGTGTGTGTGCATGCACTAGTGCAACCAGAGGATAGAAAATAAAGATGCTGCTAAATATGCCACAAAATACTGGACAACCTTCCTCCTTGCCGAATAAGTATTTGGCACCAAATGTCAATAGTGCCCAAGCTGAGAGATCTCTTCTGTGACACTCCCAAAGCCCAGTGCTTGGAAGGGAGTCCAGGCTCACCTCTCCCATCTGCATGTGGACTTCTGTTGTATTCTTTGCTAAATAAGTTAAGCTAATCTTTGCCCGGGTGGCTAAATGGTAAACAATCTGCCTCCCAGTGCAGGAGACATGGGTTCAATCCCTGGGTGGGGAAGATCGCCTGGATGAGAAAATGGCTATGCACTCCAGTATTCTTGCCTTGAAAATTCCATGGAAAGAGAACCCGGTGGGTTACAAACTGCATAAGGTCACAGTTGGACGTGACTAAGCACAAACAGGCTGTTTCCTGAGGTTCTTTTCAGTTCAATTCAGTTGTTCAATCATGTCCGACTGTTTGCCACCCCATGGACTGCAGCACGCCAGGCCTCCCTGTCCATCACCACCTCCCAGAGCCTTCTCAAACTCATGTCCATTGAGTCGGTGATGCCATCCAACCATCTCATTCTCTGTCATCCCCTTCTCACCCTGCCCTCAATCTTTCCCAGCATCAGGGTCTTTTCCAATGAGTCAGTTCTTCACATTAGGTGGCCAAATCCCAGAGCCTTCTCAAACTCATGTCCATTGAGTCGGTGATGCCATCCAACCATCTCATTCTCTGTCATCCCCTTCTCACCCTGCCCTCAATCTTTCCCAGCATCAGGGTCTTTTCCAATGAGTCAGTTCTTCACATTAGGTGGCCAAAGTATTGGAGTTTTGGCTTCAGCATCAGTCCTTCCAATGAATATTCAGGACTGATTCCTTCAGGATGGACTGGTTGGATCTCCTTGCAGTCCAAGGGACTCTCAAGAGTCTTCTCTAACACCATAGTTCAAAAGCATCAGTTCTTCAGCCCTCAGCTTTCTTTGTAGTCCAACTCTCACATGCATGCATGACTACTGGAAAAACCATAGTTTTGACTAGATGGACATTTGTTGGCAAAGTAATGTCTCTGATTTTTAATATGCTGTCTAGGTTGGTCATAACTTTTATTCCAAGGAACAAATATCTTTTAATTTCATGGCTGCAGTCACCATCTGCAGTGATTTTGGAGCCCAAGAAAATAAAGTCTCTCACTGTTTCCATTGTTTCC
The DNA here is from genome assembly GCA_006410675.1 of Oreotragus oreotragus. Classification (NCBI taxonomy): domain Eukaryota; kingdom Metazoa; phylum Chordata; class Mammalia; order Artiodactyla; family Bovidae; genus Oreotragus; species Oreotragus oreotragus. The sequence goes on along the minus strand of SJYX01003967.1, from coordinate 121,011 downwards.
CCATCTATTTGCCATGAAGTGATAGGACCAGATGCCATGATCTTAGTTTTCTGATTGTTGAGTTTCAAGCCAGTTTTTTCACTCTCCTCTTTCACTAAAAAGACTCTTTAGTTCTTCTCCACTTTCTGCTATATGGGTGTTGTCACCTGCATATCTGAGATTATTGAGATTTCTCCCGGCAATCTTGATGCCAGCTTGTGATTCATCCTGCCCAGAATTTCTCATGATGTACTCTGCATATAAGTTAAATAAGCAGCATGACAATATACAGCCTTGACGTACTCCTTTCCCAATATTGAACCAGTCTGTTGTTCCATGTCCAGTTCTAACTGTTGCTTCTTGACCTGCATACAGATTTCTCAGGAGCCATGTCAGGTGGCCTGGTATTCCCCATCTCTTGAAGAATTTTCCACGGTTTGTTGTGATCCACACAGGTTCTTTTAGGACTATTCAGTTTCCCTTTTCTTTATCATTTTGTACTATACTGCTATAAGCTTCTTCCTTCTTCCCCCCCCACCACCCTTTCTCAGTTTATATATAGTTTGAAAAATCCTAGACACATCCTTTTTTACATTTGCTTTCTTTGTGATATTTTTGCACTTCAACACAATGAAGAGACACTTTTGGTTCCTCTCTACTGTGGTCAGAACTCATAAAATGAGACTGTTTTGTAAATACTCTTCTGCACTATTCTGAACCATGTTTTATTACTGTTTCTTTTTTTACAGACTCTAAACTCTCCTTTTCTAAATATGTATACACACTTGTGCCTTGTTCACTATAATGTGCTCCTGCTGTTTTTATCAGTAACAGGCACAAACATAAATTCCGTGTCTCTAAGTGAGTTTGTCATTAGGTATTAGGCAGCAGGTAATTATCTAGATGGTCAAATGACTGAATGTCAATATTAGATTCAAGTGCTAGAAAAAATTAACTATAGTCAAGGTAAGGGAAAGAGAATTTTAGAATGAAGTGATGAGTCAGAACTATAATAGTATTCAAAATGTATTCCTTAGATGTGCTGGGTTGGCTGGAAAGGTCGTTTGGGTTTTTCTGTAGGATGTTATGGAAACTTTTTGGCAAACCTAATATAAGCTGAGAAACAAAAAAGAGGCAAAAGAGAAAGTCAAAAGAGGATTTAGCAAGGAAAAGAGTGAGCACTTTCTTCCATGATCCTTCAGCTTCTGCTGACAGAGGACTTACATCCTCTTCTCCGAGGAGTCAATGCAGAAGTTAGTCCTCCTTGTGCGTGCTCTTCATTGAGGCTATGGGCTCGTCAGTGGGCTTCGTCTCACGGTGGGCATGGTGCCCGCTGAGCCACTGGTCCTCCCCCAGAGCAAGCCGAGGGCCCAGCCTTTTTTTATTACCCTGGTTTTGACCTTCACAAAAAATTCACACACCACTTTGTGAGAATCATTAAAAAAAAAAAAAAAAAAGAGAGAGAGAGAGAAATTATAAAGAAGGGAAAAGTCACAGTTTTCCATAAAAAGCTACTCATCTATGTGACTTCGTTCTTATCTGCAGATTGTAAACGTACTTCCAGACACGCCGATAGACACACATACACACAATTCCATGCACTCAACACACATTATTTTCTGACTCATTTGTTAATGCACTTCGGGTACCTCGTATGTACCCTAACTTTCTTACCATAGCTTATTACACCTTCTGCGATCTGGATTCTAGCTACGTCTCCAAACTCAGCTCTTCCTTCCTGCCCTCTATTTACGTTGCCTGATTAATCAAGTTCTTTTCATTTGAAGGACCTTTGTACTTTAAGCTTTTCCTGTCCCAGCTAGACCTGACTCATATATTATCGTTTATATCTGAATATAAATTTAATACCCATTACTCTTTATCCTATAGTTGTACTTATTTCCCTTATAGCTTGTATTATATGTGTGTTTAATATTCCTTATTATATTATTCGTACTGACCACTCCTTGTTCAGCCAGCTTCTTGCCACGTCTGATAAGAATACACAATGTGTGAAAGTTGCTCAGTCATGTGTGACTCTTTGTGACCCCAGGGACTATACAGTCCATGGAATTATCCAGGCCAGATTACTGGAGTAGGTAGCCTTTCCCTTCTCCAGGAGATCTTCCCAACCCAGGGATCAAGCCCAGGTCTCCCACATTGCAGGCAGATTCTTTACCAGCTGAGCCACAAGGGAAGCCCAAGAAGACTGGAGTGGGTAGTGTATCCCTTCTCCAGGGATCTTGCCGACCCAGGAATCAAACCAGGGTTTCCTGCGTTGCAGGCAGATTATTTACCAACTGAGCCATCACAAAAACCCAGAATTCACGATAAGTATCCTCAAAATGATGAAGTTTTAATAGGCAAAAATAGACAAACAATGAGATTTTACTCTAAGGAAAATTCACTGAGCCTGTTTGGAGTGACTGTTGAAGGAGGTAGGAGATAAACCCTGAAAGGAACTCGAAGGTAAACATAATAGGAAAACCAAGACAATGCTGCCTCATGAAAAGCAGCAACGAGAACAGACAGAATGAGAAGGTACTGAGGGGCGCTCTGCGACAGGTCCTGGGTGCTTGATATATTTCCCTCACATGTTTGTCACAGCAAATCCCAAAACCCTGAAGCAGGCATGGGCCTTTTATAAGGAGAGTGCCAAAGCCTGTGAAGATCATACCCAATCTCTAAGCTCTAAAGTGGCAGAGTTATTCCTTGAAATGAATTCGGTTCTCTCCCTAAGACCATGTACTTTCTAGTCCCCCATGCTGGAAAGGAAGGAAGGAAGAAAGGGAAGAAAGGAATAAAGAAAGTAGCGGCAGGAGTTCCAAAAGCTAGATAAAATGTTGAGATATCCAGTAAATCCAAGGGTGCGTAAGAGGAATCTGGTGTAAGGAAAATGATGAGTAGGCATAGAATTACTGTTTCATAAGGTTGGGCAGTAAGAAAACAATGAAAAAATGGGCAGTAAATTGATAATAAAGTCAGTTTATATCTATAGCATGCAGGCTATTGGATAATAACAGCCAAATATAATCAAGTATAAAATGTACTTACCAACTGACACCCTGAAATAATTTCTGTTAATAGGGATAACTCAAATAGTGACATCTTGTCAGGCTGTTTCAGGCACAAGTCTATTTGGAGCCCAAGTTTAGTATTTCCACTCTTCAGTTTCACCTGCATGAACACAACGGTTTTGCTTCTCTGCCACTAATTTTACAGAAAGCAGTTTCTAAAGGGTAACAACAACAACAAAACACGCACGTTTAAAACATAGATTTTATTTGGCTTGCATTTGGTAGTCTGTTTGGTTTGCAAAGCAAAAAACGAAACAGTGATTCTTTTCGGGGCTTTGTTTTCTTTTTTTCGCGCGTCGCCCCAGTGTTTTCACTGCTGCTGAATGGTCGCCACTGGGGTGCAGAGCTGGGAAGAACAGCTGGGTCTTCCTTTGGCATCCACTTACTGATTTGGAAATGGAACTGTCTTTGGGAAGCCTCTTTTGTTAATTTTGAATTTTGGATGTACTTTCGGATCCAAATTTCTTTTCCCTGATGCAGCCGTGGAAACACTGTGTTATGCNTGCAGAGCTGGGAAGAACAGCTGGGTCTTCCTTTGGCATCCACTTACTGATTTGTAAATGGAACTGTCTTTGGGAAGCCTCTTTTGTTAATTTTGAATTTTGGATGTACTTTCGGATCCAAATTTCTTTTCCCTGATGCAGCCGTGGAAACACTGCGTTATGCTGAACTTCGTTCATGGGAAACAGTAGGAAGCATCATGTATTATGCCCTCAAATATCTATCTTGAATTTAGTGATCAAGACAGTGTTGCAACTGAGACCAGCACCCAGCAGATACAGTTTCTGGTAACAGTGTTGCCTTGTATACACAGGAGATGAACTCTCCTTCAGGAAGCTAGATATTCATCTATTGACATTCAAACATTTTATAATCAGAAAGTCACCTACTTATTATTCTGTTCTGTCTTCTGCTTTCCACTTACCTACATAATTGATATGTATTGAGAATTAGATAAGGATCAGTGTGTTGTAATCAAGAACTTGGACCCTAGAACCTAAATGCCAGAATTCAGATCGACCTTATGTTCTGTACCCAACAACTACTTAAACTCTCTGTGTCACAGGTTCCTAATCTGCAAAACTGTTGATGATAATACTGTCTGCCTCTCATGTTGGCCATGAGAAGTAAATAGGAAGTGGTTAGAAAAGTCTCTAGCTCACATATTAGGCTGTGCTATTTTATTATGTTATTGTTACTCATCTTGTTCATATGGAAACAAAGGAGCCAGAGTCAGAATCCCCAGTAATTTATAATATAGTTGAAGAGATAAGGGAATGGTAATGCATTCCAGTATTCTTGCCTTGAGAATTCCATGGACAGAGGAACCTGGCAGGCTACAGTCCATGGGGTCCCAAAGAGTTGGACACAGTAAACAAATGGACGAGCTATAAAAACACTGAGAACTGTTAACATCCAGGTGAGCTCAGAAGTTGTAACATGTGGAGAACTGGATATAATTTGAAGTTAATTTCCTGAGAGATTATGTACTGTCTGCAGCAGCGGTCCCCAACCTTCTTGGCACCAGGGACTGGTTTCATGGAAGACAGTTTTCCCCTGTATCAGGAGTGGTGTGGATGATTTCAGGATGATGCAAGCGCATTGCGTTGATTGTGCACTCTATTTCTAATTGAATGCCAGTGCTAACCATACAGGACAAGGAGAAGAGTCAAGGGTAGCTAAGAAAATCAGAAAGTAAAGCAGTTGTTTCAAGGAGGCAGAGATCCACATGCGTGTTACTCCTGGAACCTCAAATCAGAAAAGGGCTGAGAATTAAATCCACCCTATGGATGACATCCATCAGGACAAGAGATAAGACTTGGCTTGTTTGTTTGTGAGTCCCCCAGTCATGTCTGACTCTTTGTGCCACCATGGATCATAGCCTGCCAGGCTCCTCTGTCCATGGACTTTTCCTGGCAAGAATACTGGAGTGTCAGTGTGTGTGTGTGCACACGCATGTGTGTGTGCATGCATGCACACACATGCTCAGTCATGTCCGACTCTTTGCAACCCCACAGAATATAACTAGGCCCCTCTGTCCATGGGATTCTCTAGGCAAGAATACTGGAGTGGGTTGCCATTCCCTTCTCCAGGGGATCTTCCCGACCCAGGGATCCACCTCGCGTCTTCTGCATCTCCTGCACTGGCAGGCAGGTTCCTTGTCACTGGGAAGCACTCCGGAGTGAAGAGCCATCCCCTTCTCCAGGGGCTCTTCCTGAGCCAAGGATAGAACCCAGGTCTCCTGCACTGAAGACAGATTCTTTACCATCTGAGCCACCAGGGAACGCCACTGAGATGAGCGATCAGAGATCTGAGAAGAGAAGGCAGTGAGCATTATGTGGGTTAGTAGAGGAAACACTTGTGTAAAGCGGTTTTAATTGGGAAAGATAATAAGATCACAAATTGCAGATCAGCATTGCAAACATCATATGGGGAATAAGGTATAAAAATGAGTAGCTGGTGGGAAATTTGCGATAAAATGTTTTTTAATTTTTGTTGTTGTTGTTGTTAAAAGAATGTTTGGCAAGGCGTGATGTGCTAGGTTGTACAAAATCATGGAAGCTTTGATCCTGTTCTAGATTGGATTAGCCATTTAAGAAAAGTTGACTTTCACCTATAATTTAAAATAATTTTAAAGTTAGCTTTGTTGATCTATATTAACTATCATAAGAAATGGTATATGCTCACCATATTGACAATAACTATTGACTTTAAAATAGTTCCTAAGTTTTAAATTAATTATCCTTACATTCTAGTTGGGCTTCCCTGGTAGCTCAGTTGATGAGCCCGCAGCGCAGTGGACCCGGTTTGATTCCTGGATTGGGAACATCTGCTGGAGATGGGATAGGCTACCCAATACAAGGTCGGATGCTGTAAAGAGCAGTATTGCATAGGAACCTGGAATGTCAGATCCATGAATCAAGGCAAATTGGAAGTGGTCAAACAAGAGATAGCAAGAGTGAACATCGACATTCTAGGAATCAGCGAACTAAAATGGACTGGAATGGGTGAGTTTAACTCAGATGACCATTATATCTACTACTGCGGGCAGGAATCCCTCAGAAGAAATGGAGTAGCCATTATGGTCA
>SJYX01003967.1:92270-109754 GCA_006410675.1 Oreotragus oreotragus | reverse complement strand
GGCAAAGTAATGTCTCTGCTTTTTAATATGCTGTCTAGGTTGGTCATAACTTTTCTTCCAAGGAGTAAGCATCTTTTTATCTCATGGCTGCAGTCACCATCTGCCGTGATTTTGGAGCCCCCCAAAATAAAGTCCACCACTGTTTCCACTGTTTCCCCATCTATTTGCCATGAAGTGATGGGACTGGATGCCATGATATTTATCTTCTGAATGTTGAGCTTCAAGCCAACTTTTTCACTCTCCTCTTTCACTTTCATTAAGAGGCTTCTTAGTTCTTCTTCACTTTCTGCCATAAGGGTGGTGTCATCTGCATGTCTGAGGTTATTGATATTTCTCCCGGCAATCTTGATTCCAGCTTGTGCTTCATCCAGCCCAGCATTTCTCACGATGCACTCTGCATAGAAGTTAAATAAGCTGGGTGACAATATACAGCCTTGACGTACTCCTTTTCCTATTGACAGACTAAAAAAAAAAAAAAAAAGTAAAAGGAAGCTACTGAGGAAACACAAGTATATTAATTCTTGAGAAATGCAGGGAAGACATTGGGTTATTAGAAGATAGAGATTTGGAGCAGGACTCTTGTAGAACTAGAACTGAAACCTCTGCAGAAATGAGTTGAATGTTGCCAGGGATTTAATTAATAGAACATACAAGTTATCACTAAGAATTTAATGCCTTATGTCAATGAATAAATAACCATTAGTAAAGAATATTCATGGAGACAATATTATGCATAATTAAATATAGTAAATAATATGGAGAAGGCAATGGCACCCCACTCCAGTACCCTTGCCTGGAGAATCCCATGGACGGAGGAGCCTGGAGCGCTGCAGTCCATGGGGTGGCTGAGGGTCGGACATGACTGAGCGACTTCACTTTCACTTTTCACTTTCATGCATTGGAGAGGGAAATGGCAACCCACTCCAGTGTTCTTGCCTGGAGAATCCCAGGGATGGGGTAGCCTGGTGGGCTGCCATCTATGGGGTCTCACAGAGTTGGACACGACTGAAATGACTTAGCATAGCATAGCATATCCAGTCAAGGCTATCATGGCATGCTGATATAAATGCATTCTTGTGAAATATATGATAAAATGTACTGCATCCTACATAAAATGAACCATATATACTAGCAGCGCATATATTAATGGGAAAGGAGGAAATGTTGCCCAGCTTTGTTGAGACCTTTTGAGATGGGAAGAAGGATTCTCAGGATCAGGATTGATCCTCTAATTACAGATGCCTACCAGTGTGTGCTGACAGGTCTCAGAGTATGGGAAAATCCAGAGGTGCTAACTGAGTGCTACCGGAACCAGTTACAGGCACACAGGTACAGAGACACTTGCGTGGCAACCCTGAGAAGAACAGCAAACGAAAGAAGGAGCCAGCTCCTTCTTTCTCCTTCTGTCTCACAGTCTTTCCTCTAGCTCCCACTTGGTAGAATCTAACATGGAACCAGCTGATTCTACGAGAAAGGAGACATGTAGTATTTAGACTCTTACAGGGAGCACCACAAGAAAAAGGGAGAGAGAAACAGATTTTTTTGACCTAAGAGACAATATCTTTTGGCCTCTCAAATACATGTTTTGGCCTAAACTAAAAATCATGTTTAGTCGCCAATTCTGATATTGAACAAATTGATGGACCCCCCCCCCGCCCCCCGCCAAAAATAAAGTTTATGTGATCATTTAAGAGAATTAAACACCTACAATTCAAAAAGGAAATAAACACAGGAATGAATGTCTGGATCTTATCACTGAAATTCCACAGATGCTGTACTTAAACAGGTATTTTAGCTTAGTGCTCCGGCATGGGAGACAGGGCTCCCAGAGATGGGCCCTGTCTTTAAGCTACAAGCTGCATCCCCTTAGTAATTAACTTGTAACAAAGGTTGTAGAATCCAAAGTTAAAGAGATTCAGCACAGAGTCGGGTCTGTCCTTCCCTTTTACAAGCACTGTGGCTGCTTCCACGTCCACGGTTCCTCTCCAGTAAAACTCGGATCATAAACACAGCTTACTCCATGTGCCATTTGTTTCTGGACTTAGGATTTTAGTATCCTGCTAATTCCAAGAGGAAAAAAGAAATTCTACCTTCAAGAAATTGTCAACAAGAATGGCTTTTAGTTATTGCCCCTTTGATCTCATTTCTGGGTGGCCAAGAACGTCCTCCCACCCCGCCTGCAGGTCTCCACAGTGTGTTAAGCACATAATGCCAGAAACATTTGTTTTAGAACACGATTTCTTTCCATTGTGATGAACAGGAGTTTTGACTCCCTATTAAAATGCTTCCAGAAGAAGTTTCACATCGTTTTCCATGAGAACCAAATTTGATCTGAATGCTGCTGCTAAGTCACTTCAGTCGTGTCCGACTCTGTGTGCCCCCATAGATGGCAGCCCACCAGGCTCCCCCATCCCTGGGATTCTCCAGGCAAGAATACTGGAGTGGGCTGCCATTTCCTTCTCCAATGCATGAAAGAGAAAAGTGAAAGTGAAGTCGCTCAGTCTGTCCGACTGTTAGTGACCCCGTGGACTGCAGCCCACNCTCTCCCTCTCCCTCAGAGTCCAAAAGTCCGCTCTACACATCTGTGTCTCTTTTGCTGTCTTGCATACAGGGTCCTCATTACCATCTTTCTAAATTCCATATATATGTGTTAGTATACTGTATTGGTGTTTTTCTTTCTGGCTTACTTCACTCTGTATAATCGGTTCCAGTTTCATCCATCTTATCAGAACTGATTCAAATGTATTCTTTTTAATGGCTGAGTAATACTCCATTGTGTATACATACCACAGCTTTCTTATCCATTCATCTGCTGATGGACATCTAGGTTGTTTCCATGTCCTGGCTATTATAAACAGTGCTGCGATGAACATTGGGGTACACGTGTCTCTTTCTATTCTGGTTTCCTTGGTGTGTATGATTATAGTGTTATATTAGTTTCACTTGTGTTTTTACAGATTATACTCATTAAAAGTTATGTTAGATAAGGGCTGTAGTCCCCTGTGTTGTGCTTGTTGCTTATCTATTTCACGCATGGCAGTTTGTATCTTTCAGTCCCTTACCCCTAGCTTGCTCCTCTTCACTTCCCTCTCCGCGTTGATGACCATTGGTTTGTTTCCTGTGACTGTGAGTCCGTTTGACTATGACATTCATTTGTATTATTGTTTAGATTCTACATATAAGTGACATCATGTGATGTCTTTCTCTGACTTATTGTATTAAGCATAATCATCTCTAGCTACATCCACATTGCCGCAGATGGCAGAATTTCATTCATTTGTGTGGCTAATGCTCCATTACATACACTGTATCTTCTCTGTCTGTGTGTTGATGGACAGTAGGGTTGCTTCTGTGTCCTGGCTCTTGTTGGGCTTCTGTATCTTGCTGTGTACATCGGGGGGTGTGTGTCTTTTTGAATTAGTGTTTTCATTTTTTTCTGAGTATATACCCAGGAGTGGAATTGCTGCATTACACAGTAGTTCTAGTTTCATTTTTTTGAGGACAATTCTATACTGTTTTTATAGCAGCTGCAGCAATTTACATTTCCACCAACAGTGTACAGGGGTTCCTTTTCTCCACATCATTGCCAATGTTTGTTATTTGTAGACTTTTTGACAATAGACTTTCTGACAGGTCTGAGATAATACTTCAGTGCTTTACATTATTAGGTTGCCATTCAGTTGCAGTGTTTTTCCTTTACTACTTTAGAACATGAAAAGCATATAAACCATTTTGTTATTGCTTATTTAACGTGACCTTATTAATATATTTAAAAATCAATATAATATCCCACTAACATGCTGGTCATAGCGGTTTTCATCTGCATGGCCCTGATCATTAGTGATGCTGAGTGAGCAGCTCTATGTGTGCCTGTTGACCCATCTGTAGTATCTCTTTGAGGAAATATCTATTCAGGTCTTCTGGCCATTTCTTGGGTTCTTTGTTGGTGGTGTTATTATTATTTTTTTTTCTGTTGTTGAGTTATATGAGTTTTGTATAAATTTTTGATATTACCCCCTTGTTGGTCATATCATTGGCAAATATCTTCTTCCATCCCATAGGTGGTCTTGTCATTTTGTTTATGGTTTCCTTTGCTGTGCAAAAGCTTTCAGGTTAAACCTCATTTGTTCACCTGTGCTTTTATTTCTTCTGTCTTAGGAGACAGATCCAAAATACTATTGCTACGATTTATGTCAAAGAGTGTTCTGCCCATGCTTTCTTCTAGACTTTTATGGTGGGCAGGTCTTACATTTATACCTTTGAGCCATTTTGATTTTATTCTTGTATATGGCATAAAGGAGTGTTCTACTCTTGTTGTTTTACCCGGAAGTGTCCAGTTGTCCCAGTGCCATTTATTGAAGAGACTCTCTTTTCTCCACGGTATATTCTTTCCTCCTTTGTTGTAGACTAACCATACATGGAAGGGCTTACTTCCCGGTTGTCTGTTCCGTTCCTCTGATCTGTACGTCTGTTTTTGTACAAGTACCATGACATTGGCTTACTCTAGCTTTGCAGTATGGTTCTTTATCACCTTTATTTTTTTTTAAGTGTGATTGCTTTCCTTCCAGTTTTGTTTCTTGTTTATCACTAACAGAAGCTCTTTGAGAATCAGGATTCCACATCCTGTTTCCCCATTGTTTCCGAGGAGTCTAGTCTCACACCGGACACAGATATACATGTTTAATGCACTTGGCTAGACAGATAAATAAATAGTGTGAGTGACTTTCAGATATGTTTTGCGCCACCAAATATGAATGCCTGTATTTATCAGAAAAGGCATAATAAATTATTAAACTTCAATTCAGATTTTTACATTACATATTTATGTTTTCATTATCAGTAATTCAATTAGTGGCCATGTAGTGGGACACTATATTGATTTTTTAAGTACATTAATAATGTCACATTAAATCAGCAATAACAAAAACAGTTTATATGGTTTTCAGGTTCTAAAAAAGTAATAAAAATACTACAACTAAATGACTTTTTAATAATGTGAAGTTTTATTTACAAATCTCTCATTTCTTTGTTCTCCTTTCAGTCCAAGGAACTCTCAAGAGTCTTCTCCAACATCACAGTTCAAAAGCATCAGTTCTTTGGTGCTCAGTTTTCTTTATATTCCAACTCTCACATCCATACATGACTACTGGAAATTTACTAGACAGACCTTTGTTGGCAAAGTAATGTCTCTGCTTTTTATATGAGATGTGTATAAGAGACAGCCCATGGACTGCAGCCCACCCGGCTACTCCGTCCATTGGATTTTCCAGGCAAGAGTACTGGTGTGGGGTGCCATATGTTCATACTGACACTTTTTTATAACTTTCCCCAGCAATTTCTTATCTTTAGCTTTTAAATGGAAAAGTGATTAAAAATGTCAAAACAAATAGCTGCATTTTAGTTTTTCAAGTAAATTAAAATTTCATGGGCCTCTGGAAGACAGTCATATGGAAACATCCAATAATAACCACATCAGCTTCTAATGGAATAAGTTTCCAGCAAGCTCAAAAGACCTTCTATGTTTTTATAAATCCATTTTGAGCGGTAGCTGAAAAAAAATGAAGTTCAGCTCATCCCTAATAATGCTATTTATGATAATAGTTCTTCAGAGGGTTTATTTCTGTATCATGGATTATATGCACAACAGGACCTTGCGCTGCATTCATTTATGAAAGGAAGCCACTTTTCATACTGCTCAGTTAAATCACATCTTATTCTGCTGACCTGAGATTCAGGACAATTAACCTGTTCATTAGTTGTGAATAAGATGGCACATAAAGTGGTGGTTTAATGGAAGCATTAGCCCATCTTAAAATGTAGATATTTGTGTCTCAGGGTGATTTTTCTTCAATATTAAAAAACATCAGCAATACCTAAACCTATAGCAAAAGCTGCAAAGGTAGAGTTTTCTATATCTGTCTTTCTTCCTTCCTCTCGTTGCTGGAATGAATTCTATCCTTGGAGCATCTCCTGAGGACCGTGAACCAAGAAATGCACTTAGAAGATATAAAGAGGAATAAAACAGGCTCCCAAAGCAGAAAGTTTATCCGCTAAAGGAGAAAACATATTTCAAACAAAAAATTATAATGTAGTGTTGCAAATTCTATTAAATATGAATATAGATTGTTTGCATACAAACAGCAGTATACCTGCTTCCTTGAGGTGACCTGAGACAATATGGGAAGTCAGGGTTCAGACTTGAGCAGGGGGTCTCGACAAGAGAACAGCCTTTGGCTGGTATAAAGTTACATGATCCTTCAAGGAAGTTTAGGGGTGTCTGGAGCACAGGAACAATACTGAAGAGAAGCAGAAATTTCTTACACTATTCAGACTGGAAGTATTGTGTGCCCTCTTAGGGAACTTTGATCTTATTCTGTGTGTAGCTCTTAGAACTATGTAAGTAAAATAATTATATTGTCAAATGATTACACGATAATTTGCATTTCAGAAGTGTGATTTTTTGAGGAGGATTTCACTTATGTCACCAGTTTTTTAAAGATCTGCAAGTTATTCAAATTTCTACAGGAGATGAGGGACCTAGAATAAGGTAAAACTAAAGAAAGAGAACATTTAGAAAGTCAGATATACCTATTTGTCTCTGGTGCTCTAATATTGTGTAATTTGGCTAAGTCTTTTAAGAAAACTTTTAAGACATATAATTGATCATATTCATTCTTCAATGTTGATTACATTTATCAATCTTATTTTAAATTATAAATATATAGACATTTATATATTTAATATAAATATATAAACAAAGTACAGTATACCATCTTTTTCAGCCATAACTATATTTTCTAAAAATCAGAATCAGTGCCTGATCTACAGGTATTTTTATACTTATTCATTCATTTATGAATATGATTTGAGTATGACTAACCCAGGTATTATTACTGAACTTGATCGTATGGACACTGCTCATGCCTTAGCCTGGCTGAGGGTCTCTACCTTGGCAGGGCAGGATTCTTTTTCCATTTTCTTCCAATAGGTGAGTAACTGAGGTCAACACAGCAAAAGCTTTATCAGTGGCCAAAGGATGGAGAAATGTAAAGTAGGAAAGTAAGTTCACATTAATTCCTTGCCCGTTTCTGGTGAGAGTGATTTAATTTTAAAAAGTAAAGACAAAGGGAGGAGGAGGAGGCTAATAATGATGGGGGGCAGCATATGCATTAGTCCATCAGGGAAGGAGTGGGCTTTTTCGTGCCCACCTCCTTTTTATCCTGTTTTGGTCCTTAATATCTATCTAGTCTTGGCCACTGGGGGGTGTGTCATTTAATGTGCTCATGTAGTAAAATCAACATATAATGAGACTCAGAGTCTGTTATAGGTCAGATTCACCTCCATCTCAACCCCAACTGGTTCCATTTGTTTATATTTCCGTTGCGTGGATATGTGTAGCTTCATTTCTTATCTATGGACCCTTTAACAGTGTGCTTATCACTGGAAATGTAGAGATTTTAAAACCCTGAAAGTGTTCATAATTTAATAAACAAGATATAAAATTACAATATTATACATTAAGTACTATAAGTATGCATTTTAAAAAAGCAACCAAGTCTTAAGGGGTGGTGGGGTAAACTGGAGGTTTGAGATATTTATTTTTTATTATTAATGCTTAAACAAAAAAATGGTAAGCGTAAAAGAGTGGGCAGGAGGAAAGGTGATGGTTTTAGTGCTGTCTCTTATACACATCTGGTGCCATGTGTTCATACTGACACTTTTTTATAACTTTCCCCAGCAATTTCTTATCTTTAGCTTTTAAATGGAAAAGTGATTAAAAATGTCAAAACAAATAACTGCATTTTAGTTTTTCAAGTAAATTAAAATTTCATGGGCCTCTGGAAGACAGTCATATGCAAACATCCAATAATAACCACATCAGCTTCTAATGGAATAAGTTTCCACCAAGCTCAAAAGACCTTCTATGTTTTTATAAATCCATTTTGAGCGGTAGCTGAAAAAAAATGAAGTTCAGCTCATCCCTAATAATGCTATTTATGATAATAGTTCTTCAGAGGGTTTATTTCTGTATCATGGATTATATGCACAACAGGACCTTGCGCTGCATTCATTTATGAAAGGAAGCCACTTTTCATACTGCTCAGTTAAATCACATCTTATTCTGCTGACCTGAGATTCAGGACAATTAACCTGTTCATTAGTTGTGAATAAGATGGCACATAAAGTGGTGGTTTAATGGAAGCATTAGCCCATCTTAAAATGTAGATATTTGTGTCTCAGGGTGATTTTTCTTCAATATTAAAAAACATCAGCAATACCTAAACCTATAGCAAAAGCTGCAAAGGTAGAGTTTTCTATATCTGTCTTTCTTCCTTCCTCTCGTTGCTGGAATGAATTCTATCCTTGGAGCATCTCCTGAGGACCGTGAACCAAGAAATGCACTTAGAAGATATAAAGAGGAATAAAACAGGCTCCCAAAGCAGAAAGTTTATCCGCTAAAGGAGAAAACATATTTCAAACAAAAAATTATAATGTAGTGTTGCAAATTCTATTAAATATGAATATAGATTGTTTGCATACAAACAGCAGTATACCTGCTTCCTTGAGGTGACCTGAGACAATATGGGAAGTCAGGGTTCAGACTTGAGCAGGGGGTCTCGACAAGAGAACAGCCTTTGGCTGGTATAAAGTTACATGATCCTTCAAGGAAGTTTAGGGGTGTCTGGAGCACAGGAACAATACTGAAGAGAAGCAGAAATTTCTTACACTATTCAGACTGGAAGTATTGTGTGCCCTCTTAGGGAACTTTGATCTTATTCTGTGTGTAGCTCTTAGAACTATGTAAGTAAAATAATTATATTGTCAAATGATTACATGATAATTTGCATTTCAGAAGTGTGATTTTTTGAGGAGGATTTCACTTATGTCACCAGTTTTTTAAAGATCTGCAAGTTATTCAAATTTCTACAGGAGATGAGGGACCTAGAATAAGGTAAAACTAAAGAAAGAGAACATTTAGAAAGTCAGATATACCTATTTGTCTCTGGTGCTCTAATATTGTGTAATTTGGCTAAGTCTTTTAAGAAAACTTTTAAGACATATAATTGATCATATTCATTCTTCAATGTTGATTACATTTATCAATCTTATTTTAAATTATAAATATATAGACATTTATATATTTAATATAAATATATAAACAAAGTACAGTATACCATCTTTTTCAGCCATAACTATATTTTCTAAAAATCAGAATCAGTGCCTGATCTACAGGTATTTTTATACTTATTCATTCATTTATGAATATGATTTGAGTATGACTAACCCAGGTATTATTACTGAACTTGATCGTATGGACACTGCTCATGCCTTAGCCTGGCTGAGGGTCTCTACCTTGGCAGGGCAGGATTCTTTTTCCATTTTCTTCCAATAGGTGAGTAACTGAGGTCAACACAGCAAAAGCTTTATCAGTGGCCAAAGGATGGAGAAATGTAAAGTAGGAAAGTAAGTTCACATTAATTCCTTGCCCGTTTCTGGTGAGAGTGATTTAATTTTAAAAAGTAAAGACAAAGGGAGGAGGAGGAGGCTAATAATGATGGGGGGCAGCATATGCATTAGTCCATCAGGGAAGGAGTGGGCTTTTTCGTGCCCACCTCCTTTTTATCCTGTTTTGGTCCTTAATATCTATCTAGTCTTGGCCACTGGGGGGTGTGTCATTTAATGTGCTCATGTAGTAAAATCAACATATAATGAGACTCAGAGTCTGTTATAGGTCAGATTCACCTCCATCTCAACCCCAACTGGTTCCATTTGTTTATATTTCCGTTGCGTGGATATGTGTAGCTTCATTTCTTATCTATGGACCCTTTAACAGTGTGCTTATCACTGGAAATGTAGAGATTTTAAAACCCTGAAAGTGTTCATAATTTAATAAACAAGATATAAAATTACAATATTATACATTAAGTACTATAAGTATGCATTTTAAAAAAGCAACCAAGTCTTAAGGGGTGGTGGGGTAAACTGGAGGTTTGAGATATTTATTTTTTATTATTAATGCTTAAACAAAAAAATGGTAAGCGTAAAAGAGTGGGCAGGAGGAAAGGTGATGGTTTTAGTGCTGTCTCTTATACACATCTGGTGCCATGTGTTCATACTGACACTTTTTTATAACTTTCCCCAGCAATTTCTTATCTTTAGCTTTTAAATGGAAAAGTGATTAAAAATGTCAAAACAAATAACTGCATTTTAGTTTTTCAAGTAAATTAAAATTTCATGGGCCTCTGGAAGACAGTCATATGCAAACATCCAATAATAACCACATCAGCTTCTAATGGAATAAGTTTCCACCAAGCTCAAAAGACCTTCTATGTTTTTATAAATCCATTTTGAGCGGTAGCTGAAAAAAAATGAAGTTCAGCTCATCCCTAATAATGCTATTTATGATAATAGTTCTTCAGAGGGTTTATTTCTGTATCATGGATTATATGCACAACAGGACCTTGCGCTGCATTCATTTATGAAAGGAAGCCACTTTTCATACTGCTCAGTTAAATCACATCTTATTCTGCTGACCTGAGATTCAGGACAATTAACCTGTTCATTAGTTGTGAATAAGATGGCACATAAAGTGGTGGTTTAATGGAAGCATTAGCCCATCTTAAAATGTAGATATTTGTGTCTCAGGGTGATTTTTCTTCAATATTAAAAAACATCAGCAATACCTAAACCTATAGCAAAAGCTGCAAAGGTAGAGTTTTCTATATCTGTCTTTCTTCCTTCCTCTCGTTGCTGGAATGAATTCTATCCTTGGAGCATCTCCTGAGGACCGTGAACCAAGAAATGCACTTAGAAGATATAAAGAGGAATAAAACAGGCTCCCAAAGCAGAAAGTTTATCCGCTAAAGGAGAAAACATATTTCAAACAAAAAATTATAATGTAGTGTTGCAAATTCTATTAAATATGAATATAGATTGTTTGCATACAAACAGCAGTATACCTGCTTCCTTGAGGTGACCTGAGACAATATGGGAAGTCAGGGTTCAGACTTGAGCAGGGGGTCTCGACAAGAGAACAGCCTTTGGCTGGTATAAAGTTACATGATCCTTCAAGGAAGTTTAGGGGTGTCTGGAGCACAGGAACAATACTGAAGAGAAGCAGAAATTTCTTACACTATTCAGACTGGAAGTATTGTGTGCCCTCTTAGGGAACTTTGATCTTATTCTGTGTGTAGCTCTTAGAACTATGTAAGTAAAATAATTATATTGTCAAATGATTACATGATAATTTGCATTTCAGAAGTGTGATTTTTTGAGGAGGATTTCACTTATGTCACCAGTTTTTTAAAGATCTGCAAGTTATTCAAATTTCTACAGGAGATGAGGGACCTAGAATAAGGTAAAACTAAAGAAAGAGAACATTTAGAAAGTCAGATATACCTATTTGTCTCTGGTGCTCTAATATTGTGTAATTTGGCTAAGTCTTTTAAGAAAACTTTTAAGACATATAATTGATCATATTCATTCTTCAATGTTGATTACATTTATCAATCTTATTTTAAATTATAAATATATAGACATTTATATATTTAATATAAATATATAAACAAAGTACAGTATACCATCTTTTTCAGCCATAACTATATTTTCTAAAAATCAGAATCAGTGCCTGATCTACAGGTATTTTTATACTTATTCATTCATTTATGAATATGATTTGAGTATGACTAACCCAGGTATTATTACTGAACTTGATCGTATGGACACTGCTCATGCCTTAGCCTGGCTGAGGGTCTCTACCTTGGCAGGGCAGGATTCTTTTTCCATTTTCTTCCAATAGGTGAGTAACTGAGGTCAACACAGCAAAAGCTTTATCAGTGGCCAAAGGATGGAGAAATGTAAAGTAGGAAAGTAAGTTCACATTAATTCCTTGCCCGTTTCTGGTGAGAGTGATTTAATTTTAAAAAGTAAAGACAAAGGGAGGAGGAGGAGGCTAATAATGATGGGGGGCAGCATATGCATTAGTCCATCAGGGAAGGAGTGGGCTTTTTCGTGCCCACCTCCTTTTTATCCTGTTTTGGTCCTTAATATCTATCTAGTCTTGGCCACTGGGGGGTGTGTCATTTAATGTGCTCATGTAGTAAAATCAACATATAATGAGACTCAGAGTCTGTTATAGGTCAGATTCACCTCCATCTCAACCCCAACTGGTTCCATTTGTTTATATTTCCGTTGCGTGGATATGTGTAGCTTCATTTCTTATCTATGGACCCTTTAACAGTGTGCTTATCACTGGAAATGTAGAGATTTTAAAACCCTGAAAGTGTTCATAATTTAATAAACAAGATATAAAATTACAATATTATACATTAAGTACTATAAGTATGCATTTTAAAAAAGCAACCAAGTCTTAAGGGGTGGTGGGGTAAACTGGAGGTTTGAGATATTTATTTTTTATTATTAATGCTTAAACAAAAAAATGGTAAGCGTAAAAGAGTGGGCAGGAGGAAAGGTGATGGTTTTAGTGAGCTCAGAACACACGAATTTCCAGTGATGCTTTGGTACTCAGAAGCCTAGGAGAAGAAAGAAGCAAGCATTGCATCTGTTCGTAAGAGACAAGTGACTGTGAAAAGTTTTGCCTTCCATGTAGAGAAAGTTGGCTTATCTCCTGAAAGTATTGGGAAACCATCAAAAGCTTTGAAAATAACATCATTTTTTGCTATTAGCAGCAGTAGAAATGGGGAGAAGGGGACAATAGTGACATAGTGAGCAAAAAAAATGTAAAGGATTTGGTGACCAATTGGATGTGTGGTAAGCAAGAAAAGGGAAGGTGATGAGGGTTCCTGATTTAAGATACAGGTAACTTGATGAATGATATTGATAACAGAGATACAAAATGCAGAAGACAGAGATGAGGAGGATGATTGCGGTTTGAGACATGTTGTGTTGGAAGTGCCACTTGGACACCCCAACTCAAACTGCATTAAACAGAAGTAGGAGACAGTGATTCTTCTCCTGGTCGTTGGTATGAAGGGTAAGGATATGTAATCCTTCTGGGACGGTGCTTTATGTCCTGAGTAATTTTGTTAAGCTGCCTTTCCTTGGAGCACAGAGGTACCTACAAAAATGTCTATGGTTATGCATATGTAACTTCTGTAAGTCTATTATTTTGCACTTGGGGTGGAGCACAGTGCCCGGCACAGAGTAGAAACTCAACTCCAATGTGTTGGATATTTCTGGGATCTACCCAGAGGGATTTTTCTGAGTGTCTCAGTTCACGTTGTTTTGTTTCTAGTCCAGTGGAAGAGAAAAAAAAAACTTATGCAGCCTACTTCGTGCTCTCTGAGTAAATACTGGCATCTTTACTGGATGGCTGCAGACCTCCTTATTTAGTTAGCTCTCCTGTCCTTAGTTTGAAGATGTTGTTTCTGCTTTACATAAAATTGAATTCTCTTCCTGTAAAGTGCTCCATTCCAGAATTTTCCTTATACACTATCATGTAGATCTTATCCCAAGAAAACCTTCTGTATGTGTGTTCATTCATTTCCAACTCTTTGCTTCCCCATGGACTGTCACCTGCCAGGCTCCCCTGTCCGTGGAATTCTCCAGTCAAGAATACTGGAGTGGGTTGTCATTTCCTCCTCTGGGGATCTTCCTAATCCAGGGATCGAACCCACATCTCTAGCATCTTCTGCATTGGCAGGCAGATTCTTTACCACTGAGCCATCTGGGAAGCCCCCAAAAGAACTTAATAAGTTTTATTTAATTAACCTTTAATCCTTTTTCATCAAGAATGACATTTCCATTTGTTATAAGTTATCTACTGTGATCGTCTCTATTGCTCCACAGCAAAAGAAGGAAAGCACAGACAGGGTTTGTGTTCTATTGTAACCCTTGGATTAACACACAATAGGGACTTGCATTTGCCCTTTTTTGACCAGAGCACGTATTATGCTTGGAATATCTTTCTATTTAAAAATAAGAACCATACGCAATGTCTTGTCTGTTAAAGCCTCTTTGGCAATTCCTTCCTGCCTTTTTTGTATTCTAACAAATGTTTCCCCATTTCTTCCTAAAGTTTGTCCATGTTCTACATCTGAGCATGTGGAGACACCCATTTACAGCTAATCTAGAGAATGGCCCATCTTTATTCTTATGTAGCTTGGTGTTTATGTGCATTCATTTATCACTGCTTAAATTTTAATCTGCAGATTATCTGCAGAGCTCACTTAGTAAATGAAAAAAATTGTCTTTAACTTATGAATAATGTTAGCTAGGACAAAATAAAAGAAAACGCTCACTTTCTCTTCATAAGCTAATGACTGTTCTTGCTTCTGATCTGTGAATAATTAGTCAATCCATCATCGATGGCAAAAGCAAGCCAGTCTCTCTCCATGTTTTAACACATGAGTGTAGACAGGTGTAACTTTAGCAATTGAAAATATCATCTATAATTATGCAGGAAAAGTTTGATTGTGATAGTTATGCATATTTACTGTCCACTTTACTTTTCTCTATCGCCACCTGTGAGTGGGTCACATGGCATCTCAAATTTGGGATTGGATGTAACAGTTAAAAGCACCCACAAATCATCATGCAGTTGTAGCAAGTCTCAAAGCACAGATATCTGTAATGTTGCTTAATGTACGTAAGCTGATCTAAGTAAGCATGAAACTTGTCTGACTCTTAGAAAAGCCAGCCACCCAACTGTCTGACTTATTCAAATGCATTAATAACAATGTTTCATTCTAACCATGCTATACAAACACAGAGACTTTATAATAGCAGGGACTCACTCTCCTCACTCAGATGCTTTCACAAGCTGGGGTAGGGTTCAGGTACCCTCCATGTGCATCTCATCCTGGGATCAGTGAGTTTCTGAGGTCTGCTTTTCTCACGGTGATGGCATACTCACGATACCCTAAACCAGGTCACACAGCGCAAACCTTTGTCGTGAGAACTAGGGAAGGGTGAAGGAGAGCCAGGAAAACTAAACTCGGGTTGTATGGGTATTCCCCCCTGGGGTCTCCTCTGTGGGGACCAAGACGCCTGAGGCACAGTATGCTAGGACAGCTGAGCGGGGCAAGAGCCAGAAGGGAGGGACCACGAGTCTTCCATCCTGAAAAGTACAAAGAAATGGACTACCACGTTCAGGGTAAAAAGAAAGAAATTGTTTAATAGTCCTCTCCTTGAAATGTCTGGGGGAAAAAAATATTCTGAAACTCATCTATCAAACTAGGTAAAATAATAGTTATCCTCTGTGTCTATGATAAATTGATTCTAGAACCTCCATAGATACCAATATCCACAGATGCTCAGACTCTTAATAAAATGGTGGAGTAGGGCCAGCCTCCTCTATCTGTGGTTGGTAGAATCCATGAATGCAGAACCCATGTAAACACAGGGCCCACTGTATAGTAATATGTGGCATATCCTTTTAGAGTCCTATTTTGTGATATTAAAATTAAATACACACACACACATACTCGAACAGGTTTTCTTATTACCTTTTTTTGTCAACCCTAACTTATTTAGATTTTTGTCTTCCAAAATGTTTATTAATCTCCTGCAGCTGGGGAAGAACTCTCACGTTATGCAAAACTCCTTTATTATTCTAGCATACAACTTTTTAGATCTCATCTTGCCACAACATTTTTTTATGACGATTTCATCACTGTGATTAAATTGTAACTTTCTCTAAGGCAGGCGATAGATTGCATCTTCTGTGGTGTCAAAAAGATTACTTTGAAGTTAGGTGTTGAAGAAACTTCTGTCAATGAGTATGTCCAACATCAATGTTTAATCAAGAAAAGGCTTTTATCAGAACATGTTCAAGAGTTATATAGATTAAGCCACATTGAACAAAGCACAGTCATTAACAGCTTTCTGTTAGAGAAATTACTTTGATATTGGAAGACAGTCCTTTATTTCTATACCTCTCCAGAATTGTCGTTACTTGCTGTTCAGATGTATTCTCTCTTTATGTAACCTTAATGATGGAGACTGACATCCTACTTTGAAAATATATAAGCTTGTATGATTTCTAAATTGGACATCTTATCTAGCAGAACAGAGTGAGGAACTTACCCCTCGACCCTTTTCCCATTTTCTTTTCTAACAAAATTGTTTTAGCTTTTCTGACTCAGACATTCAGTTGTACAAGGTTGAATTTATGAAAGTAAGATGCATTTTGAAACTCGAGAAAATGAAAATCTGTTCTGTCGTAAATCCCTCCACAACTTGAAGGCAGACATACTGACTTTTTTTTTTTTTTTTTTTTTTTGCTATCAGAGCTTTACATACTGCTGTTTAGGCCTGAACTATTCCACAGAGAAACGGAATATTTTATTCTCAAGTGATCTTTGCATGTTCATGTTGAAAAAGCAAAAGCATAATTGAAAGAAAGCTTGTTTTCAATGGTAAGTTAGAAAACAAAGGGAGTGGCTACTTGTAACTATTTCTCCTATTTTGAAAGCCTCTTGTTTCAGTTGTAATTATTTAATAGGACCGAGTTTACAAAGCAGGTCCAATAGAGACTGCTTATTTATTTCCAAACACCAGGCCTATCCTCAGGTCATAGAACCTTGTTTTATGGTGGATAAAACAAGTAGTTAAGTTCGGTTTCAAGTCTGGTTAAGAAGGATTTCCATGAAAACATGGTTCCTATTTAAATGTGCTTTTATTTTAAGAACATGTGGTTATTTTTCAAAAGGACAGAATACTACCAAACTACATACCAACAGCCAGTGATCACTCACCACTGTTTAAATCTGTAATCTAAAAAAGAGTTCAGGAATACTGCTATGTGCACAAAGAATAAATCTCCAAAAGCAGATGAGTGAAAGATGCCAGACAGGAAAAAAAAAAAAAGCAAACAAACTAGATACCAGGTGACTACATTTTTATGAAATTCCAGAACAGACAAAATTCATCTGTTGTGGTAGAAATAAGGATAATGGTCTTTGAAGAGGGAAGCTTCTGGAGGGCTGGAAATACCCTGTGAATGGATCTAGATGAAGGTTAGATGGATGCGCACAAAGCGAAGATTCACTGAGGTGTACATTTCTAATGTATGCACCTTACTGTGTATAACTCAAACCCTAATAAAAGTGCTCTGAAGAGTTAAAAAAAACCTACTTAATGAAATAACAGTTGATTTTACACCTTACTGTAAAATATAGTTAAATGTAAAGATGAATAGTATTTAAGTGAATGTAACATTTTAAATAATGTTTAAGTAAATGAATGGTCTAGTGGTTTTCCCTACTTTCTTCAATTAAAGTCTGAATTTGGAAATAAGGAGTTCATGATCTGAGCCACAGTCAGCTCCTGGTCTTGTTTTTGTTGACTGTATAGAGCTTCTCCATCTTTGGCTGCAAAGAATATAATCAATCTGATTTCGGTGTTGACCATCTGGTGATGTTCATGTGTAGAGTCTTCTCTTGTGTTGTTGGAAGAGGGTGTTTGCTATGACCAGTGCATTTTCTTGGCAAAACTCTATTAGTCTTTGCCCTGCTTCATTCC
>SJYX01003967.1:64417-84987 GCA_006410675.1 Oreotragus oreotragus | reverse complement strand
TTTCCAGTGGTCATGTATATATGTGAGAGTTGGACTGTGAAGAAGGCTGAGCGCTGAAGAATTGATGCTTTTGAACTGTGGTGTAGAGAAGACTCTTGAGAGTCCCTTGAACTGCAAGGAAATCCGACCAGTCCATTCTGAAGGAGATCAGCCCTGGGATTTCTTTGGAAGGAATGATGCTAAAGCTGAAACTCCAGTACTTTGGCCACCTCATGTGAAGAGTTGACTCATTGGAAAAGACTCTGATTCTGGGAGGGATTGGGGGCAGGGGGAGAAGGGGACAACAGAGGATGAGATGACTGGATGGCATCACGGACTCGATGGACGTGAGTCTGAGTGAACTCCGGGAGTTGGTGATGAACAGGGAGGCCTGGCGTGCTGCAATTCATGGGGTCACAAAGAGTCGGACATGACTGAGTGAACTGAACTGAACTGATGAGCTGTGAGGCTGGTTATTGGGTTCTCTGTGAGAAGAGACAGTCATGGCTGGGTTATAGGCATGTCTGAGTAGAGACACTAGTGTGTAGATTACTGGAGTGTCTGAGTGTAGACAGTGGTGGGTGGATTACCTGGGCTTCTGGAGAAGTGATGGGTCGATTATTGGAGTGTCTGAGTGGAAACAGAGGTGGGTGGATTATTGGGGTTTCTGATAGGAAATGGCAGGTGCATTACTGGGGAATCATGAGGTGTGATTGATGGGTTTTGCGGGTGTCTGAATAGAGGCCAGGCAGGGTCGATTATTGGGGGTGCCTGTGACCAGTGATGGGCTGTTTATTGGTGTGTATGACTGGAGACCATAGTCGGTGGATTACTGGGGTTCCATGAGCGGCATCACCTGGTGACTGAATCAGCTTCATGCAGTGAATGGAAGGTCTGATTACAGTGAGGCTTTGTACTCCCACTGCCCCCGCTGCCAAGACCATGGGGAGCCTGTGGCCACTGCTCACCCCACAGGGACACAGCATGTCCCCAAAGATGTTCTTGATGCAGCCCTTGCCCTTCAGGTACTTGTGCAGGTCCTCCATCATGCCCTCGAAGTTCCTGCATGCCAGGATAACCTCCTCCTGAGGTTAGTTGCTCAGCCACTCTGAGATCTCCCTGAGCATGTCCTGGGTGGGGGTGGAGAGAAGGGCATTGTAGTGAGAGACAGAGGGTCGTGGGTCGGGAATTCTCCCAGCACAGCCACTCTACAGACAGGTTGGTGTGTCCTGACACACAAAGACATAAAGTATGGCGCCTGCTACCGAGGGACCCAGCCTTTCCTGAGTGGCAGTGGGGAGCCGTGGCATTGCTCTGGTGTGTGTGTGTGTGTGTGTGTGTGTGTGTACATGCTCCTGTAGGTACAGGTGCACACACAGGTGTGCATGTGTTCAGGGTCTGTGTGTGCACAGCAGCAGAGAGCAGTGCTTATAATATTGGGTGAAGTCTGTACTCCAGGGAGCGTGTGAGGCCAGCAGGGTACATGCACACTGAGGCCGAGGACAGAACCTACAGAACCCAAGGGTCATTAGGTTCTGTGGTGGGGGCACTGAGGGCCGAGGCCAGAGTGAGACATTAAGTGACTTGGCCAGCAGCCAACAGAATGGACTGGACAACCCAAAACTGGACACAGGAAAAGACATGTCAGGGACCTGGTATAGCCAAATTCTGGGAGACACCCCAGAGGCCAGGGTTGAAGGTGTGAGTTCAGAAATGCACGTTGGTCAGGAATTCTTAGTAACTGATGCCAGAGGTCAGCCCTCTCATGCCTGGAGTGGACGTGGGTCCATCCCCATTGAGGTCAGCATCTTCTAACTGGAGTGGACCTTTGTTGTCCCCTTAGAGGTCAGCCTATCCTGCCTGGAGTGTCCATGTGTCCATCTGAGTGGACATATGTCCATCTGAGTGTATGTGAGTCCTTCCCCTTAGAGGTCAGTGTCTTCTAACTGGAGTGGACCTGTGTTGTCCCCGTAGAGGTCAGCTTCTCCTGCCTGGAATGACTGTGTGTCCATCCCCTTAGACATCAGTATCTTCTAACTAGAGTGGACCTGTGTTGTCCCCTTAAAGGTCAGCCTCTCCTGTCTGGAGTGACCATATGTCTATCTGAGTGGACGTGTGCCCATCCCCTCAGAGGTCCTCCCCCTCTTGCCTGGACCAGACGTGGGTGTCCCTGGCTTGCGGACTCACTCGTCTGTACCACTGCACCCACCCAAACCTCCATGAGGGCCATCGGGTACCCCATGAGGCCAGATTGCAGTTCCTGTCAGTGCCCTCCTTCATGTGTGCCATCTGCAGGTCCTCACACCAGCATCCAGGTGCTTCGTGATGCTCAGCACCTGCACACAGAGGTTGGTCATCTCTGCTGGGCACAGATGGTGGCCCCCCACTCAGGGGCTGGGCATGCACTGAGGATGCTCAACTGAGGGCCACATCAACCACTGTGTAATCAGCCTTGTTGGTGCTGCAGGGGTTGAGGCCTTGCTTCTAGGAACAGGGTCTCCAGGGTCTCTGGTCATATGAAGCACAGAGCCCGGGTCCAGATTGTGGTCTTGGGGGGGTGTTCCTGCAAAGTCCAGCCTCACCCTCCTCTCAGGCAGTCCCTGGGTGGAAGCTCCCTGTGGGTTCAACAGCCCAGGCTCCATGACACCCAAGCTGGACCCTTGGACATGAGGACACACTAGACCCACAGAGGTCTGTGCCCACCCCCACAAACAGCACTAGGAAAGGTAAGAAGGAATCAAGTGAAGAGAACGAAAGGATGAAACATCTGTCCACCACACAAATGAGACAGGAAAAAGCATAAAATAACGTTAACATAAATTGAAAAGTGAAAGCTGCTCAGTTGTTTTCAACTCATTTAGATCCGGTGGACTGTATTCCACCAGACCCCTCTGTGCATAGAATAAATCCAGGAAGGATTACTGGAGTGGGTTGCCTTTCCCTTCTCCAGATCTTCCCAACCCAGGATCGAACCCACATCACCCTCATTGCAAGGAGATTCTTTACCAACTGAGCCACCAAGGAAGGCCTAATATAAATTCGTAGAAGAAAATGTACTCTGTCCTCTACAAGGAGTCATAATGTGGAAAGAAAAAAAAAAAGGATAAAAAATGGGGAAGAAAATAATAGATTATCTCTATCCGAATAAAAGAAAAAGCAAAAAGTAATAGTAACATAAACTAGTAGCAGAAAATGGTACTGTGTGCTCTACACAGAGTAATAGTGGAAAAAGAAAAAAAAAGGATATACGGATAAAAAATGGTAAGGGCAATCACAGCTCCCCCCCCCCAATCCAAATTAAAAGAAAAAATACTCATATGAATATTGTCAGGCACTTGCCATCCACCTCTAGAAGGATTAAATGAAGTGCTGCTGCAGCCGCTGATCTTAAACACTCCCTGAAAGACCACCACATGTGACCGCCACCCCGCACACACCCAGGTCTCTTTGGCAGACATACCACTTGAGACCATGGCACTGAGGTCCCCTAGTATAGAAGGGACGCTGCCCTGGAGGAAAGCAGAACAGAGGGACCCAGAACCAAGGGACCATCAGAGCAGAGGAATCCCAATCCTGCAGGGCTCCTGGGCTCTGGTGGACTCCCTCCTTCTCGCTCCCTCCTCTGTGTGTGATCTCTTAAGGCCAGGCTGTAAGCACCTGATGCAAGCAGGAATATAGTTTGTCCACATCCCAGTCCTGGCTCTCTGCCAATCAGATCCCCTGAGGAGGATTCCAGCAACTGGGGACCTCCCAGGAGGAAGCGATTACACAAGGTAAGAGCTGTGCTTGACAGCCCCTTGTCCTCTTGGGAGCACCAGCCTGGAAGCAGAAAATTCTAGAATATGAGTGCCTTTTAAGTGCAGGTACAGGAAGGCGGGGGCCATCTGTTCCCTCCAGGTGGATGCCTGCTTCTGTGGGCACTTGGGCCCAGGTGCGTTTTCTACCCCATCCTGCATCGACCCCCTGGCTAACATGTGTGCCAGTGACAGGACCACTGTCAATTGGGTGCCTCCTCCCCACAGACAGGGCCTCTGCCATTGACTCCTCTCAATCCTGCACAATGATTACCTCCCACCCCAGCTTCTCTCCCCCACATAAAACCCCTGGTCCAACCTGGAGATGCACTATAGGGGAGGGGTGTGAGTGAGTGGGTGTGTCCTCAATTGCTTCAGTCGTCTTGACTCTCTGTGACCCCGTGGACTCTAGCCTGCCAGGCTCCTCTGTTCATAGGATTTCCCATGTGAGAATAATACAGTGGGGTGCCATTTTCTCCTCCATGGGATCTTCCCGATCCAGGGATCAAACCGTGATTCTTTACCATCTGAGCCACCAAGAAAGTCTCCCTGGAGGGGTTGCCAGAGTGCAAACGTAAAACCATCTCAGAGGACATGAGAACTCAGCTCTTGCTTCTCAGGGACCAGGAAGGAGCTCTGGTGTCAGCTTAGCTGCACAGAGGGTGGGACCCAGCCTCCCCCTTCCCCTTCCAGCTCCCCCAGCCTCTGTGACTTCCCAGCCTCCCCCTTCCCCTCCCAGCTCCCCTAGCCTCTGTGATTTCAGA
Organism: Oreotragus oreotragus; assembly: GCA_006410675.1. Taxonomy (NCBI): domain Eukaryota; kingdom Metazoa; phylum Chordata; class Mammalia; order Artiodactyla; family Bovidae; genus Oreotragus; species Oreotragus oreotragus. The sequence continues at coordinate 80,450 of SJYX01003967.1, read as the reverse complement.
CAGTGATGCTGTTAGTCCATGCGTCCCCGTTCTGGCTTCAGGCTGGTTCCACAGTAAAGCTGTGTCCTTGCGTACTTTTCTGGGAGGCTCTCTGGGTGGGGATCTCCTGGAAGAGGGCATGGCAACCCACTCCAGTAGTCTTGCTTGCAGAATCCCATGAGCAGAGAAGCCTGGCGGACTACAGTCCATGGGATCACAATGAGTCAGACGTGCCTGAGTTACTCAGCAACAATTCTGCTTTACAGCAGGTTTGTTCTCAAACCCATTTCCCCAAGAGGGGTGAGGACACCACTCCCTGTGGGTGACACTATCGGCTCAGCTGGGTCCAGGGCCTGGATGTGCCCACAGACCCTCACATGTGTGGTTGACCACTTGAGCACGACGGGCAGGGTGACACATGGCAGCCCTTTTCCCAGAATCTGTAGCAGCCTCTACTCCTTGTGAGAGATGGGTGACTTCTTGTTCAGACGGTAGGTCATTGTGCTGTGGCTCCCTGCAGGCAAACAAAGTGGGAGACATGTCACCCCCTGAGCCTGTTCTCTTTGCCCCCTGGCCACCCTAAGGATGCACAGCTATAGCACTGTGAGGTATGGAGGAGTCCCGAAAGTTATATCCCCTGAGTCCTGTAAACTGAATCTTGTCTCGAAATAGGGTCTCTGCAGATGTGAGAAAGTGAAAATCAATTTATTTAAGGAATCCCATTCTTGGACAGAAAAGGCTTAAGATGGCTTGTGATTTTATGTTTTTATTTATTTATTTATTTAACTTTTTTTTTTTTTTACTTTATTTTATTTTACAGTACTGTATTGGTTTTGGCATACATTGACATGAATCCTTCATGGGTATACATGACCTCCCAAACATGAAACCCCCTCCCACTTCCCATCCTACATCATCCCTCTGGATTATCCCAATACACCAGCCTCAAATATCCTGCATCCTGCATTGAACATAGACTGGCAATTCGTTTCTTACATGATAGTATACATATTTCAATGTTATTCTCCCAAATCATCCAACCCTCTCCCTCTCCCTCTTCCTCAGAGTCCAAAAGTCCCCTCTACACATCCGTGTCTCTTTTGCTGTCTTGCATATAGGGTCCTCATTACCATCTTTCTAAATTCCATATATATGTATTAGTATACTGTATTGGTGTTTTTCTTTCTGGCTTACTTCACTCTGTATAATCGGTTCCAGTTTCATCCATCTTATTAGAACTGATTCAAATGTATTCTTTTTAATGGCTGAGTAATACTCCATTGTGTATATGTACCACAGCTTTCTAATCCATTCATCTGCTGATGGACATCTAGGTTGTTTCCATGACCTGGCTATTATAAACAGTGCTGCGATGAACATTGGAGTACATGTGTCTCTTTCTATTCTGGTTTCCTCGGTGTGTATGCCCAGCAGTGGGATTGCTGGGTCATAAGGCAGTTCTATTTGCAATTTCTTAAGGAATCTCCACACTGTTCTCCATAGTGGCTGTACTAGTTTGCATTCCCACCAACAGTGTAAGAGGGTTCCCTTTTCTCCACACCCTCTCCAGCATTTATTGCTTGCAGACTTTTGGATCGCAGCCATTCTGACTGGTGTGAAGTGGTATCTCATTGTGGTCTTGATTTGCATTTCTCTGATAATGAGTGACGTTGAGCATCTTTTCATGTGTTTGTTAGCCATCCGTATGTCTTCTTTGGAGAAATGTCTATTTAGTTCTTTGGCCCATTTTTTGATTGGGTCGTTTATTTTTCTGGAATTGAGCTGTATAAGTTGCTTGTATATTTTTGAGATTAGTTGTTTGTCAGTTGCTTCATTTGCTATTATTTTCTCCCATTCAGAGGGTTGTCTTTTCACCTTGCTTATAGTTTCCTTTGTTGTGCAGAAGCTTTTAATTTTAATTAGATCCCATTTGTTTATATTTGCTTTTATTTCCAGTATTCTGGGAGGCGGATCATTGAGGATCCTGCTGTGATTTATGTCGGAGAGTGTTTTGCCTATGTTCTCCTCTAGGAGTTTTATAGTTTCTGGTCTTACATTTAGATCTTTAATCCATTTTGAGTTTATTTTTGTGTGTGGTGTTAGAAAGTGATCTAGTTTCATTCTTTTACAAGTGGTTGACCAGTTTTCCCAGCACCACTTGTTAAAGAGATTGTCTTTACTCCATTGTATATTCTTGCCTCCTTTGTCAAAGATAAGGTGTCCATATGTGTGTGGATTTATCTCTGGGCTTTCTATTTTGTTCCATTGATCTATATTTCTGTCTTTGTGCCAGTACCACACTGTCTTGATGACTGTGGCTTTGTAGTAGAGCCTGAAGTCAGGTAAGTTGATTCCTCCAGTTCCATTCTTCTTTCTCAAAATTGCTTTGGCTATTCGAGGTTTTTTGTATTTCCATACAAATCTTGAAATTATTTGTTCTAGTTCTGTGAAAAATACCGCTGGTAGCTTGATAGGGATTGCATTGAATCTGTAGATTGCTTTGGGTAATATATTCATTTTCACTATATTGATTCTTCCAATCCATGAACATGGTATATTTCTCCATCTATTAGTGTCCTCTTTGATTTCTTTCATCAGTGTTTTATAGTTTTCTATATATAAGTCTTTAGTTTCTTTAGGTAGATATATTCCTAAGTATTTTATTCTTTTCGTTGCAATGGTGAATGGAATTGTTTCCTTAATTTCGTTTTCTACTTTCTCATTATTAGTGTATAGGAATGCAAGGGATTTCTGTGTGTTGATTTTATATCCTGCAACTTTACTATATTCATTGATTAGCTCTAGTAATTTTCTGGTGGAGTCTTTAGGGTTTTCTATGTAGAGGATCATGTCATCTGCAAACAGTGAGAGTTTTACTTCTTCTTTTCCAATTTGGATTCCTTTTATTTCTTTTTCTGCTCTGATTGCTGTGGCCAAAACTTCCAGAACTATGTTGAATAGTAGCGGTGAAAGTGGACATCCTTGTCTTGTTCCTGACTTTAGGGGAAATGCTTTCAATTTTTCACCATTGAGGATAATGTTTGCTGTGGGTTTGTCATATATAGCTTTTATTATGTTGAGGTATTGTTTTTGTTTCCCAAGAGGTGTTTGTGGCAATGAGCCTGCTTGCCAAAGCAGGAGGCATAAAAGATGCAGGGGTGATCCCTGGGTTTGGAAGATCCCCTGGGAAGGGAATGACAACCTACTCCATTATTCTTGCCTGGGGAATCCCACAGACAGAGGAGCCTGGCAGATACAGTCCATGGGGCTGCAAAGAGTCAGACACAACTGAGAAAAGACCAGACCCTCTCTAGTTACAAGTACCTTGAAGTTATCATAGTATTTTCCAGCTCTTTATGCCACCAACATTGCGGTCATTTATGTATGGTTTCACTTATTCTTTTCCCTTTTACATCTGTATGATCTGTTTCAGAAACAGTGTGCAGAGGTTCCCACTTTAGCAGTCACCTGGGGACAATCCAGAAATCCTTCCCTTCTGTTTCTGAAGATAGGTTTGGACTAGCTTTATTTCTTTCTCTTTTTCTCATTTCTTATTTATTCTCAGGGTCAAGGGATGGAAAGGAGGATTTACAAGTTCATAATATAATTTGATTTGATGATGTTATGGAAGAGTGGATGGATGGGTGGATAGATAAGTGGATGGATGGATGAATTTATTGTGAGTAGGTGAATGCATCGATCAGTGGATGGGTTGGATGATGGATTGGTAGCTGGATGGGTGGATTTATGGATGGATGGGTGGGTGGTTTGGTGTGTGGTTTGATGGATGGATGGGTGGATGGATAGGTGTTTGGATGGACAGATAGATGTGTGGATGGGTGGGTGTGTGGGTGGATGGATGGATTGGAGGGTCAGCAGTATGTGGTCCATGCACACAGTGGTGTATGAGTCACCATGAAAAGGAGTGAAGTTCTGACACAGGCTACATCGTGGATGGACCTTGAACACACGATGGTCAATGAGAGAAACAGACACAAAAGGACACATTTTACATGTCCATTTATAAGAGGTGTCCATAACAGGCCAATTTACAAAGACAGAAGCAGATGAGTGGTGCCCAGGCTTGGGGGAGAGGCATCATGAGTTATTTTGTAAGGGGTACAGGAAGGAGAGCAGCCAAGGGCCCCTCTGTGGCTGGAGGAGGCCTGAAGACTGGGAAGCCTCCTTCTTGTGGGGCCCCCACAGCGTTCCCCCTGGGAAGCACCCGGAAGGGCTGAGACACTGGGTGCACCATTCCCTGTCTGCTCTACACCCTCAAGGGAAGAGCTGTGTGCGGGCATTTTCTCCCAGAGGGGAGGGTCGGGTGGCTGGTATAGAACCCCTCAGGTGTCGAGAAGATGAGAAAGAATCTAAAGCTGCCTTCCATAGAAAACAGAACTTCCTCTTTGTCTAACTGTCCAAGTGAGCTCCCAGCAGGTAGTACCCAGGGTCACATAGCCAGGGCAGTGTACAGTGTGTGCACGGCCAGAGGAGTGCTGGTGGAGAATGGGGTGCATTTGCACCTTAAAGAGGTGAGCAGAGTTCTGTCTGACAGGGACCTTCCCCTCCCAGCCCATGGTGTCTGGTGGCCACCACTTTAATGTCCTGAGCACAGCAGTGTCACCTGGAAGTGCCCGCTTGCCTGGTCACTACCAGGCATCATCTAATCCAGACCCCCGCCCATAGCTGAGCTTTGCAGCACTTTTTGCAACCAGATTGGCTGGAATCAGAGGTTCCTCATTTTAATTTGATAGTTCTAGTACCACTTAACAGATTGTTTTCAGAGTGGGTGGCCCCCTTAAACTTAGGGTCTTCCAGGCTCAAGTGCAGAAGGTAATGCAAAAGCTCTGATGGAAAACATCGGTGGAATGGTAAGTGGTCCCCAGGAGTAGGACAGAGGGGCTGAGAAAACACAACCCCGCCCCTCAGGGAGGCTGGCATATGTCCTCTAGGCAGGCTCTCGGGGGTTCACTTACCTTCCAGGTTGAATGGGATAAAGTGGACAAAGGAAGGTGCTGGTGTGTGTATGTGTGTGTGTGCAGTAGGTGTGCATGTTTGTTTGGTGTGTTTAGTGTGCCTGTGTGTGCCTGCATGTGTGCATGTTTGGCTCTGAGGCTTCCTGCACTCAGACCCATCTCGCAGCCGCATCCCTGCTGAGCCGATCCTGCAGGGCCTCACCTGGTATAGAGAGGTGGTGCAGGGCCATGTCCCAGGGCCGGGAATTCAGCGCTAACATCCAGTCCAAGTTCACCTTGGTAGCACAGGAAGGAGCCAGCCGAGCTCACCTGCTAACCCATAGGTGGCCTAGCCTGGGCGATCTGGGGATGGAAATGGGGCTTTGCATAATTAAAACAGGACGTGAAGAAGACCCAGTGCTGGTGCTGCAGAGGCGTGGCTCTGAGAATCTGTACCTGAGGACTTCTCTCCAAGAGAAAGGAGGGTGGGGTTGTGGAGAGTCAAGAAGTGCTCTAGAGACAGAGAAAATGAGACACAGAGAGAAATGGACAGAGACATGAAGACAGACAGACAGAAGTAAGGTGAGGGGAGAGAGAGACACAGGAGGTGAAGTGAGGGCTTGAGGAGGAGCAAGGGAGCGGGGAGACAGGGACCAACAGACAGACCCCAGCAGCTGAAGTCTGTTCTCCCTGAGGCTAGAGCTTGCAACCCCCTGAAGAGGGTACCCCTTCCTCGAACTGTGCACAAGCCCCCTCCTCTTGGGGCTGAGAGGGTCCTAGTTGAGCCTGTGGGTTCCAGGAACGGGGGCTTCAATCCTAGGGGTGATGGAGCCCAGGCGCAAGGTCACATGCCCTTCAGTCCCCAGAGGCGGTCTCTCCATCTGGTGGGGGTTGCTGCAGTAAAAGTGACTGGACAGGCTCCCAGGATGAAGCACCCACCTGAGCAGCTAAGCTGAGAATGCCTCCAGTCAGGGTCTAAGTGTCCCCTCCCTCCTGTTATGGGTGGGTGTCCTGGTGGTCTACATGCCATCAGGACTCCTTTCATGACAAACACAAGCCTGGACCTTTATTTTTGTGTTTACTGCTCTCCATGGACAGGGGTTGTCTCTATTCTTAAGTTCTATAGTAATAGTAATAGTTCTATACTCTATGGTAATAGTTCCCTTCTGTTGTCATAGTCCCCCACCCACAGTAATACTCCCCTTCTGTTGTCATACTCTCCCCTCTATAGTAATAGTTCCCTTTCTATAGTAATAGCCCCCTCTAATATCATAGTTGGAGAAAGGCATGGCAACCCACTCCAGTATTCTTAGCTGGAGAATCCCATGGACAGAGGGGCTTGGCTGGCTCAATGCCGTCACTCCATGGAGTCGCAAAGAGTTGGACTCGACTGATCTACTAACACTAATGTCATAGTGTTTAGAGTAATAGCCTTCTATTCTCAAAACTTCAATTCTACAGTAACTGTGCTCCTCTACTGTTTTTGCCCCTCTGCAATAATAGTCCCCCTTAATGGTATTATTCCTCTTTTATTGTAATAGCCCCCACCCACAGTAATGGTTCCTCTTCTACAGGATCAGCTCCTCTCTATTGTCATAGTAACAGTTCCCCCTATAGGGTAACAGTTTTCTATTGGAGATCTAACAGAGTAATGAAACTGAAAGCGAAGTTGCTCAGTCGTGTCCGACTCTTTGCGACCCCAAGGATTGTAACCTAGAAGGCTCTTCCATCCACGGGATTCTCCAGGCAAGAGTACTGGAGTGGGTTGCCATTTCCTTCTCCAGGGGATCTTCCCAACCCAGGGATAGAACACGGGTCTCCCGCATTGTAGGCAGACGACATTACTGCCTGAGCCACCAGGGAAGGCAAAAGTAATAGAGTAATATTTCTCCTTTATTGNCTGGAGTGGGTTGCCATTTCCTTCTCCAGGGGATCTTCCCAACCCAGGGATAGAACACGGGTCTCCCGCATTGTAGGCAGACGACATTACTGCCTGAGCCACCAGGGAAGGCAAAAGTAATAGAGTAATATTTCTCCTTTATTGTCATAGTCCTCCACCCCATACACTAATAGTCCTGTCTCTGTTGTCATACTTCACTTTCTATCATAATTGTCCACGCTCTGCAGTAAAAATCTCTCCTCCACTGAAATAGACCACCCCCATGTCATAGTCCTACTATATAGTGATAGTTACCCCCTCTATTATTTAACCTTCTACAGTAGTACTGTCATAGTCCCCTTTCTGCAATAATAGTCCTCCTTGATTGTAGTAGTGTCTTTAAATTACAATAGTCTGCCTCTAATATAGCCCTTCTAGAGTAAAAATCCTCCATTGCTCTAATCTCCCTCTACAGTAAGTGTCTCCCTCTACTGTCATATTCCACCCCCTATTGTAAAAATTCTGTCTCTGTGGTTTTAGTCTCTCATCCAGTAATTTCCCTCTGTTGTCAGTATTCCCCTTCCACAGTCAAAGTCCCCCTTCTACTATAACAGTGTTGCCTTTATTGTCATAGTTTTCCCTCTAAGCTAATAGTCCCCTTCTGCTGTCTCTACTCTATATTAATAGTACCTTTACTATCTAGTAGTACCCAGTCTATAGTAATAGTCTCTCTCAATTTCAGTAGTCCCTTTCTATTGTAATAGTCCTTGTCTGAAGTAATAGACCCCCATTCATTATAATGGTCTCCCCTAAGGTAATAGTCTTCTTCTATTATAATACTCTGTCTCTCTTTGCTGTAGTCCCCTCTGTTCAGTAATAGGCCCCCCTCTACAATGATACACCACCCTCTACTGTAATAACCTCACATATGCTATAATAGACCTCTCTCAACAGTGAGAGTCCTCCTCTATTGTAATATCCTGCCTATATGGTAAGAGACCTCCCTCCATAAATGGTTCTGCCTCATCTGTAATACAGCAAAACAGAGACATTACTTTGTCAACAAACTTCTGTCTAGTGAAGGCTATGGTTTTTGCAGTGGTCATGTATGGATGTGAGACTTGCACTATAAAGAAAGCTGAGTGTCAAAGAATTGAGGCTTTTGAACTGTGGTGTTGGAGAGGACTCTTGAGGGTCCCTTGGACTGCAAGGAGATCCAACCAGTCCATCCTAAAGGAGATCAGTCGTGGGTGTTGATTGGAAGGATTGATGCTAAAGTTGAAACTCCAATATTTGGCCACCTGATGTGAAGAGCTGACTCATTGGAAAAGACCCTGATGTAGGGAAAGTTTGAGGGCAGGAGCAGAAGGGGACGACAGAGGATGAGATGTTTGGATGGCATCACCGACTCAATGAACATGGGTTTGGGTAGACTACGGGAGTTGATGATGGACAGGGAGCCCTGGTGTGCTGCGGTTCGTGGGGTTGCAAAGAGTCGGACACGACTGAGTGACTGAACTGAACTGAACTTTTGTAATATTCACCCTCTAAAGAATTGCCCCCCTCTATTGTAATAGTTCCCTTTATTATGATAGTTCTCTGTATTGTCATAACCCCTCCCTTGCTTAACAGCCCCCATGGTATCAGAGTCCTGCTATTATAAATTTCCCCCTCCACAGTAATAGTCACCCACTACAGTAAGGGTCCTTCTTTATTATGAGTCCCCTCTCCAAAGTAGGGCTTCCCTGGTGGCTCAGCTGGTACAGAATCTGCCTGCATTACGGGAGACCTGGGTTCACTCCCTTGGTTAGGAAGATCTCCTGGAGGAGGGAAAGACTAAGCACTCCAGTATTCTGGCCTGGAGAATACCATGGCTTGTGTAGAGTCAGATAAGAGCAAGCAACTTTCACAGTAATATCCCCCTTACATGGTCATAGCCCCATTTATTGTTGTATATCCCCTCTATCATATTAGTCACCTCTCTACAGTAATATGGCCCCTTGTACAAATAAAGCCCTACTTCTATGTAATAATCCCCTCTCTAGAGTAATAATCCTCCTTGAAGGACTCATTCTTCTGTAATAGTCCACTTTCTTCTTCACAATAACCCTTCAGAATAAGTCTCTTTTCTAATCCCAATATTCAATGAGCTGCAAGTAGAACAAAGAGCAAAACAATGTCAGAACTCCAAGAACGGCACCATAGGGAGAACCTGTGGATGTGTGTTCCAGATCAAGTAGGGGTCTTTTTGTGTGTCTGTGTCACCATCCTGGGGACACCTTTGGGTGTGTGTCTGTGTTCCCCTCATAGAGGAGACCTGCCCATAATACAGGTCACCTTCCCATTGGGTGTCCTGCCCACAACTCTCCCCATAACACAGGTCACCTGCCCACTCATGAGCACTCTTGTCTCCATAGCACTGGACCTCTGTTCCATCAGAATCCAGGTCAGTGTGTCACAAGCCCTTCATCCTCCCATTTGCACTGACCTGAGATGGAGGTGGATTCACTGTGATGGGAGGAAAAATGTCCCATCACCTGTGGACACCCATCCTGTACTTGCAAGACATTCTCCCATCTCCCAAGTACATAGGTGTGGGTTACCCACTCTCTTTTCCTTGTCTGTGAACCCCAGCTGCCTGGTTTCCAAGTGCAGACTCAGGAGTGCTCAGCAGTAGTGCCACCCAGCCTTGGGGTCTCGGACAACACCCCAGGGAGCAAGCTGGGTGCACCTGCACACCCCAGTGGCTTCTGCTTCCTACAGGTCTGCCACACCCTCAGTCCACTCAAGTGAGCAAGTGGGGCACATGCCAGTGAGATCAGGTTCTGCCCCCGTGGCCCCACAGTGAGACACTGGAGAAGGTTGCGTGTGACCTCACACACGTCTTTGGGTAGGGATGGACACAGAGGCACTCAGGGAATAATTCTCTGGTGAACGAATGGATTAAGCTATGCAGAGCCTCTTCATGAACACCAGGCTCCTAGACCTTTGCTCAGGCCGCCAAACTCACCAGTCCCCTGAAATGCTCACTGGGTCCCAAAACTCGCCCTCATCCTGAAATTCTCAATGTGTCCCCCAAATTCGCTGGCTCCCTGAAATGCTCACTGGGTCCCCCATAAACACTAACCCTTGAAACACTCACTGGGTCCCCCAGACCTTCTCCAGCCTACTGAAACACTCAATGGGTCCCCCAAACACGCCAGCCCCCTGAAAAGCTCACTGGGTCTCCCAAGCACTTCCCGGGCTCCAAAAATGTCTATCCACTCCAACCAGCCCATGATCCTACCCCCTCAGTGTAAGGGCAGGACACAAGACCTGGGTCATCAGGTGTCCTTCCCCGGTGGCACTGGCCAACACAGGGTCAGCACTGGCTCAGGACTAATGAGGGGCTTGTCACTGTGCCCTGTGAGCCGCAGTCCAGGGGCTCTCTCTGGCTCCGTGCTCTGATCCAGAGGGACTCAACTTCCACGTGGAGATGCTGGATGGGTGCCTCCTTTCCCCAAGGTGGTCCCAGGCTTCCAGCCTATCCTGTGCACAAACACACGCAGACATACCTATATGATGCTGGCAAAGATTGAGGTCAGGAGGAGAAGGGGGTGTGACAGAGGATGAGATGGTTGGATTGCATCACTGACACCATGCTCATGAGTTTGAGTAAACTCCAGGAGTCGGTGATATACAAGGAGGCCTGGACTGCTGCAGTCCATGGGGTCGTGAAGAGTCAGACACCACTGAGTGACTGAACTGAACTGGACACAGCTTTTAAAGTTGCTGTTCAAAAAAATGGCCACAAGAAGTCATCATTGCTTTTGCTTCACAGTCCACTTCTAAATTTTTTTTAAATTAATTAATTTATTTTAATGGGAGGCTGATTATTTTACAATATTGCAGTGGTTTTTGCCATACATTAATATGAATCAACCAAGGGCATACATGCATTCCCCATCCTGAAGCCTCCTCGCACCTCCATCCCCATCCCATCCCTCAGGGCCATCCCAGTACACCAGCCCTGAGCACCCTGTCTCATGCATCAAACCTGGACTGGCGATCTATTTCACATATGGTAATATGCATGTGTCAATGCTATTCTCTCAAATCATCCCACCTTCTCCCCCTCCCACAGAGTCCAAAAGTCGGTTCCTTACATCCGCGTCTCTTTCACTGTGTCACATACAGGGTTATCATTACCATCTTTCTAAATTTCACATATATATGTGTTAATATACTGTATTTGTGTTTTTCTCTCTGACTTACTTCACTCTGTATTATTGACTCCAGTTTCATCCACCTCATTAGAACTGACTCACATGCATTCTTTTTAATGGCTGAGTAATATTCCATTGTGCATATGTATCAGGCTTTCTTATCCATTCATCTGCCAATGGACATCTCGTTTGCTTCCGTGTCCTGGAGATTGTAAGCAGTGCTGGAATGAACATTGGGGTACTCATGTCTCTTTCAGTTCTGGTTTCCTCAGTGTATAATTCCTCGGTGGAATTGCTGGGTCATATGACAGCTCTATTTCCAGTTTTTTAAGGAATTTCCACCCTGTTTTCCATAGTGGCTGCGCTAGTTTGCATTCTCACCAAGGGTGTAAGTGAGTTCCCTTTTCTCCACACCCTCTCCAGCATTTATTGCTTGTAAACATCTTGATAGCAGCCATCGTGACTGTCGTGAGATGGTACCTCTTTGTGGCTTGGATTTACATTTCTCTGATAATGAGTGATGTTAAGCATCTTTTCATGTGTTTGCTTGACATCTGTATGTCTTCTTTGGAGAAATGTCTGTTTAGATCTTTGGCCCATTTTTTGAGTGGGTCATTTATTTTTCTGGAATTGAGCTGTAGGAGCTGCCTGTATATTTTTGAGATTAATTGTTTGTCATTTGCTTTGCTTGGTATTATTTTCTCCCATTCTGAAGGGCTGTCTTTTCACCTTGCTTATACTTTTCTTCGTTGTGCAAAAGCTTTTAAGCTTTGTTAGGCCTCATTTGTTTACTTTTGCTTTTATTTCTGTGACTCTGGGAGGTGGGTCTTAGAGGATCTTGCTGTTAATTTATTTTTCTGTGTATTCATTGTTGTTTTCTTCTAAAGTAGGGTTGATTTCTGATACTGTGTTTGTTTCAGGTGTACAAGAGCTGGATTCAGATTTACACAGCCACTTGTCAATTCTTTTTGGGGTTCATTTTCCCCAGAGAGAGGAGTACAGTGTCTCCAGTATGCTGCCCTTTGCTATTCAACAATGTTTTCCCTGATTATCTGTTGGATGTATGTTAACACCTGTTTGTTCCTTGCAAACTCTTCATTTATCCCACACCCTAACTTATTTTTTAATAATCATAAGTTGGTTCTCTAAGTTTGTGAGTCTATTTCTACTGTGTAATAGCCTACATTGGCATTAATTTCAAGAAGATACCTGTCAGTGATATCTTCTGTAATCTGTCTTTCTCTATCAGCCTTCCTTTACTTAGTATGGTATTCACTCTATCCTTCCATGCTGTTGTCACTTGCATTATTCCATTGTGATTCAGGGCTGGGTAACATTCCAGTGCAGAGGTGTACCACTCTAACTTCATTTTCCTGTCAATGAATAACTTTGTAGAATTTGTTGCAGGGAGGGATTTCCTGGTGGCCCAGCCAGTAGAAAAGCCACCTGCCAATGCGCGAGACATGGGTTCAGTCCCTGGGTGAGGAAGATGCCCTGGAGAAGGGCATGACAACCCACTCCAGTATTGTTCCCTGGAGAATTCCATGGACAGAAGAGCCTGGCGGGCTACAGTCCATGGGGTAACAGTGTTGGACATAACTAAAACGACTGAGAATAAATGCAAAGAAAAAAAAAAAAGAGATACATTAGTATTTTATTCTTTCCCTTTTTTGAGAACAAGGGAGATCAAGAAAACAGTGAGCAGGCCTGAACATTCCTAGTTCTTTTTACTTTAACTGCTCATAACTCTGAATGTCTGTGACTAAGTTTGCTTTTTGCCCCCTAACACTGCAGGAGCTATGAGTAACATTTTTTTCCTTCGACTCTATGATAAATATATCACCTTTCTGGTGGTTACCCCTACAACACCCTTCCCCTTGTATTTACATATCAGAAAGAAGGCCGCCGAGCCACCCCGACTGCCAGAGTCAGTTACTGAGTTATTGACTTCAGTCTAAGACTGTCTGAAAAAAGGCACGAGAAAGAGATCTAGATCCTACCCACTTTGTTCCTCATCACTGACACCTGGCTGTGAGCCCTTCCCTTATATAAGCCCCTAGACTCTTCATAGGTGGGGAGTGGGAGGGTACTCAGTCCTTGAGGCATGACCCTACTGTGTTTCACTCTCTACTGGCTTGAGAATAAAAGTTGCCTTCGTATCTCCTTAAAATTTGTCTCTGTATTTTTTCTTTCGCTTCACTGGGCATAGAAAGCCAAGATTTTGGCCAGCAACAATTCTAGTTCTTGGCCATTGCCAATCGAGCTGCCCTGAAAACAAGGTGCACTAATCACTGTGAATTTTTATTTTCTCTGTGTCTGAACCCAGACATGGGATTGTCGGGCCATGTGGTTTCTGAGTGTTTAGTAGAAAAAGAAGCTCCTTGCTGGTTTTGATAGTTCCCACACCCATTTACATCCCCACTAGGTGTGTAGGAGAATCCCCTTTTGCCTTCATCCTCTGCAGCCCTTATTCTCCATAGATTTTTAGACAGTGGCCACTCTGACCTGTGGGAGGAGATTTTTCATGGGAGTTTTGATTTGCATGGATTTAATACATAGTGGTGTGTTGTAGTCCATGGGATTGCAAAGAGTAGGCCACAACTGTGCAACTGAACTGAATACATAGTGAGCTGGATGTACTTTTCAGGTGCTTTTTGGTACTGTACAGAGTGACTACAGTTTACCTCTTGACACTTTTTCTTGAAATGTGGCCTTGTTTTGAATTCCTGTCCAATGATCTACCCCAGGACATGACTGGAAGGGAAGGGTCATTTATAGTCCAACAGGCCTTGTGGATATGAACAGCCAAGTAGTATTAGGTTTAAAGTTTTTTATCTGGAAGACGGTTGTAAGAAAACAACATTGCTTCCTGCCCCACTCTGGTCCTCAGTCATTGGGGCTCATGGATAACTCTGTTCATTGATTGTCAGCTAGAGTGGAACATGCCAAGGCTTGAGTCTCATTTCTCCTTTCCCCTTACCCAGGGTCCCCAGGACACATCCCAGTTTGTGGAAAACACTCTGCAGAGGGTGCTGTCATCTTTAGGTAGGTTGACCCTAAGGAAGGAGACTGGAGATAGGAACCCCAGCCTAGGGGACATAGATTGGCCAGGGGACTTTACAAACCTCTTCCAGCCTGGAGGCTCCACCAATTCTTGGGTGATGTAGCCTTGGCTTCTCTGCAGGAGTTTTCACCTGCATCTGGAGATTGGATTCTGATGCAGAGGGAAGGAGGCACCCCAGGTCCATTGTGGGGTCACATTTCCTGCCTCATGCTCCCAGCTTCATCTGCACTGAGATGCTCCAGGCTTGGGGCCAAAACCAGCTCGGGCTCCAAGGATGTGACAACATCCGGGTCACCATGGCCTGAGGACAGTAGAGTCAGCCGTTCTGGTTCCTTTTTTTCTACTTTTATTCCTTAATTTGAATTGGCGTATGTAGTTGAATGACAGGGTTGTGGGTGTTTTTTGCTTTTATTTGTATCAACAGCAATTTGATTTATTTGTACGTAGATATGCATATCGTCTCTTCCAGGTTCTTTTCCAATATAAGATGTTACGGTGTTGAATAGGATTCCTGTTTACACAGTGGTTCCTAGTGGATTGTTGTTGTTGTTGTTTTTTAATAACATTAGCCTCCCTATGTTAGATTGAATTAGTTATTTACTCCCGGTAACACAGTTTTGTTTGTTTGTTTGTTTTTCTTTTCTTCTTCTTTTTCTTCCTAGGGACCATTGATTATTTTCTGAGTCTGTGAGACTGTTTCTCTTTGGTAAAGAAGTCCACCTGTATCCATTTTTAGATCCCAGCTACAAGTGATACCCGAGGAGCGGTGGCTGTGCAGGCACAGGAGGGACTAGAGGAGCTATCTTACATTGAAGGTCAGGAACAGTGGCCATGCCTGTGGGGCAACCCAAGACAGGCGGGTCATGGTGCAGAGGTCTGACAGAATGTGGTCTACTTGAGAAGGGAATGGCAAGCCACTTCAGTATCCTTGCCTTGAGAACCCCATGAACAGTATGAAAAGGCAAAATGATAGGATACCAAAAGAGGAACTCCCCAGGGCATTAGGTGCCCAATACGCTACTGGAGATCAGTGGAGAAATAACTCCAGAAAGAATGAAGGAATGGAGCCAAAGTAAAAAGAATACCCAGTTGTGGATGTGACTGGTGATAGAAGCAAGATCTGATGCTGTAAAGAGCAATATTGCATAGGAACCAGGAATGTCAGGTCCATGAATCAAGGCAAATTGGAAGTGGTCAAACAAGAGATGGCAAGGGTGAATGTCGACATTCTAGGAATCAGTGAACTAAAATGGACTGGAATGGGTGAATTTAACTCAGATGACCATTATATCTACTACTGCAGGCAGGAATCCATCAGAAGAAATGGAGTAGCCATCATGGTCAACGAAAGAGTCTGAAATGCAGTACTTGGATATAATCTCAAAAATGACAGAAATATCTCTGTTCATCTCCAAGGCACACCATTCAATATCACAGATATCCAAGTCTATGCCCCAACCAGTAACGCTGAAGAAGCTGAAGTGGAACGGTTTTATGAAGACCTACGAGACCTTTTAGAACTAACGCCCCCAAAATATGTCCTTTTCATTATAGGGGACTGGAATGCAAAAGTAGGAAGTCAAGAAACACCTGGAGTAACAGGCAAATTTGGCCTTGGAATGTGAAATGAAGCAGGGCAAAGACTAATAGAGTTTTGCAAAGATAATGCACTGGTCATAGCAAACACCCTCTTCCAACAACACAAGAGAAGACCTTACGTTTGGATATCACCAGATGGTCAACACCAAAATCAGATTGATTATATTCTTTGCAGCCAAGGATGGAGAAGCTCTATACAGTCGACAAAAACAAGACCTGGAGCTGACTGTGGCTCAGATCGTGAACTCCTTATTACCAAATTCAGACTAAAATTGAAGAAAGTAGGGAAAACCGCTAGACCATTCAGGTATGACCTAAATCAAATCCCTTATGATTTTACAGTGGAAGTGAG
>SJYX01003967.1:30289-63183 GCA_006410675.1 Oreotragus oreotragus | reverse complement strand
TCATCTCACATGCTAGTAAAGTAATGCTCAAAATTCTCCAAGCCAGGCTTCAGCAATATGTGAACTGTGAACTTCCTGATATTCAAGCTGGCTTTAGAAAATGCAGAGGAACCAGAGATCAAATTGCCAACATCCGCTGGATCATGGAAAAAGCAAGAGAGTTCCAGAAAAAGATCTACTTCTGTTTTATTGACTATGCCAAATCCTTTGACTATGTGTATCACAATAAACTGTGGAAAGTTCTGAAAGAGATGGGAATACCAGACCACCTGATCTGCCTCTTGAGAAATCTGTATGCAGGTCAGGAAGCAACAGTTAGAACTGGACAAGGAACAACAGACTGGTTCTAAATTGGAAAAGGAGTACGTCAAGGTTGTATGTTGTCACCCTGCTTATTTAACTTATGTGCAGAGTACATCATGAGAGATGCTGGACTGGAAGAAACACAAGCTGGAATCAAGATTTCTGGGAGAAATATCAATAACCTCAGATATGCAGATGACACCACCCTTATGACAGGAAGTGAGGAGGAGCTAAATAGCCTCTTGATGAAAGTGTAAGAGGAAAGGGAAAAAGTTGACTTAAAGTTCAACATTCAGAAAATGAAGATCATGGCATCCGGTCCCATCACTTCATGGGAAATAGATGGGGAAACAGTGGATACAGTGTCAGACTTCATTTTGGGAGGCTGCAAAATCACTGCAAATGGTGACTGCAGCCATGAAATTAAAAGACACTTACTCCTCGGAAGAAAAGTTATGACCAACCTAGATAGCATATTCAAAAACAGAGACATTACTTTGCCGACTAAGGTCCATCTAGTCAAGGCTTTGGTTTTTCCTGTGGTCATGTATGGATGTGAGAGTTGGACTGTGAAGAAGGCTGAGCGCCAAAGAATTGATGCTTTTGAACTGTGGTGTTGGCGAAGACTCTTGAGTGTCCCTTGGACTGCAAGGAGATACAACCTGTCCATTCTGAAAGAGATCAGCCCTGAGATTCCTTTGGAAGAAATGATGCTAAAGCTGAAATTCCAGTACTTTGGCCACCTCATGCGAAGAGTTGACTCATTGGAAAGGACTCTGATGCTAGGAGGGACTGGGGGCAGGTGGAGAAGGGGACGACACAGGATGAAATGGCTGGATGGCATCACAGACTCGGTAAACGTGAGTCTGAGTGAACTCCGGAAGATGATGATGTACAGGGAGGCCTGGCATGCTGAGATTCATGGGGTCACAAAGAGTCGGACACGACTGAGCGACTGAATTGAACTGGCTGTGCAAACACTTTTAAGGTTAATTCAATCTCTTTTCTTAGTTTTGGTTCATTTTTCATTATTCTGGGCATACTTGGTAGAATCGATATTGCAGCACGTCCCCACTATATTGTCCGCAAAATTGCATAGTATCTGTCTGATATTTAGACCTTTATCTTCTTTGAAGTTTATATTTGTGTTTGGCTTGAGGGATATTCTTATTTCATCCTCGTTTTCATTATTGATGCATGTCCATGCTCTCCTTCATAGTGGCTTTCTCCTAGTTTCATTTTAGCAGTGGAGGTGGATGTTTCCCTTTTCTTCATGGCATTGGGCAGATTCAACATTTGTAGAGTGCTTAACAATCATCATTCTGATTGGAGTGAGGTGATACTGAACACCCTTCCCACCCACCCACAGTCCTTTGACATCTTTTCATGTGATATTTTTTAAGTGTGAGTTAAAGGTACCGGTTAAAATTGGCTTTGTAATGGTCTACCCAGTTATGAATGCTTGTTTGATGACTACATCTAGGAGACTCTAGTAGATTAGTTGTTGTTTACCTAAAAACGCTTAGACCTTATGAATATTAAATGCCTGTCAACACGGATTTCTGTTGATGGGCTGGACTGTGGCCCTCCCTGTTGTTTCACCTAAGACCAAACAATGGTGGAGGTAATGAAGATAATGGCAAACTCCTTCAAAGGGTCCCAGTGCTCCCGACACTGCAGGAGGCCACAAATGACCCACGCCTCTGCCAGAGGCCCCTGGGCACTCATGGGCAAGTCTGGGTCAGTTTCTTGTGGGGCCACTGCTCTTTTCTCCTGGTTCCTGGTGTGCACAAGGTTTTGTTTGTGTCCTCCATGAGTCTGTTTCCCTAGTACTGTGGAAGTTTTGTAATCAAATCCTTAAGACCCTCAAAGTCAAACTCCCTCGGGATTCTCAGTCCGTTTGCCAAATCCCCAAGTTGGGGAAACTGGAAGAGGTGTGGTGTGTGTACTGACCTGGAATGGATGGAGCTGGGGTGGTCTGAGTGCTGACCTGACATGGATGGAATTGGGGTGGTCTGTGTGCTAACCTGGCATGGATGAAGGAGGGGTGGTCTGTGCAGTGGCATGGATGGAGGTGAGGTGGGCTGCGTGTTGACCTGGCATGGATGGAGCTGGGGTGGTCTGTGTGCTGATTTGGCATGGATGGAGCTGGGGTGGTCTGTGCACTTTCATGGATGGAGGTGGAGTGATCTGTGTGTGGACCTAGCATGGATAGAGCTGGGAGGGTCTCTGCACTAACCTGTCATGAATGGAGCTGGGGTGGTCTCTACACTGACATGGCATGGATGGAGCTGGGATGGTCTGAGCGGTGACCTGGCATGAATGGAGCTGGGGTGGTCTGTGTGCTGATTTGGCATGGATGGAGCTGGGGTGGTCTGTGCACTTTCATGGATGGAGGTGGGGTGGTCTGTGTGTGGACCTAGCATGGATAGAGCTGGGAGGGTCTCTGCACTAACCTGTCATGAATGGAGCTGGGGTGGTCTCTACACTGACATGGCATGGATGGAGCTGGGATGGTCTGAGCGGTGACCTGGCATGAATGGAGCTGGGGTGGTCTGTGTGCTGATTTGGCATGGATGGAGCTGGGGTGGTCTGTGCACTTTCATGGATGGAGGTGGGGTGGTCTGTGTGTGGACCTAGCATGGATGGAGCTGGGAGGGTCTCTGCACTAACCTGTCATGAATGGAGCTGGGGTGGTCTCTACACTGGCATGGCATGGATGAAGCTGGGATGGTCTGAGCGGTGACCTGGCATGAATGGATCTGGGGTGGTCTGTGTGCTGACATGGCATGGGAGGAGATGGGGTTTTCTGTGTGCTGACCTGGCATGAATGGAGCTTTCATGGTCTGTGTGCTGACCTGGCATGGATAAAGCTGGGATGTCTCTGCACTCTCCAGGCACTGATGGATCTGTGGTGGTCTGTGTGCTGACCTGGCATGGATGGAGGTGGCGTGGTCCATGTGTTGATCTGGCATGGATGTAGCTGGACTGGCCTGTGTGCTGACCTGTCATGGATAAAGCATGTGTGGTCTGTGTGCTGACCTGGCATGGATGGAGCTGGGGTGTGTTATGCCCGCAGTCCAAGTCCCCAAAACTGAGAAAACAAGACATCCACGGCAATGCAAAAGCAAAAAGGGAATGTATTTCTGGCTTGAGCCAGGGATCCCGCCACATCCCACGCAGGGGAGTGGGGCAAGAGCCCTGAGCCCTGAATTACACCAGTGTTTACAGGTTTAGAACAAAGACAGGGAGTTGGCAGGGGTGGATTGGTTGTAGGGGTTATTAGGCATTTATTAATTGGCTAATTTTTCATGCACACGGGCTTGCTTAGGGGACTTTTCATGTTATCTGGGAGTCTGGGAACATGCTGACCAGCTCAACCCCAAGGTCGGGGGGAGGATGATCTCAGTTCCTTCTGGGCAGTGACCCAGTTTTTTCCATAATTGTAGCTCTTGCCCACTTTAGTCCTTAAGGCCTGTCATGAGTCAGGTCTCAAAATTCCCCCCTGTCCTTTGATAGCTCTGACCCACTTTAACCCTTGAGGCCTGTCATGAGTCAGGTCTCAACATTCCCCCTTGTCCTTTGATCATGGAGAGGAATTTTCCTCTCTGTTCTGAGATACTGCCTGATATTGTTGTCTCAGTATTAACGAGAGAGATGGTCTATTTTTCCTTTTAAACACTGGACAAATGGGGGGGTGGACTTTCATATATAATTTCAAAGGGGGTTAGACCTAATTTATAGGGGGTATTGTGTGCCTGAAAGAGCGTGAAGGAAAGGGTCACCCAGTCTCCGCCAGTGCTATTGCCAGCTTTGTCAAAGTTTCTTTTAGAGTCCGATTTATTCTTTCTACTTGCCCTGAGCTCTGGGGACTGTACTCGCAATGCAACTTCCATTTGGTCCCCAGGGCTGAGGCCAGTCCCTGTACAATTTTGCTCACAAATACAGGTCCATTATCTGAGCCGATAGATGCCGGCAGCCCAAACCTAGGTATAATCTCTTCTAGAAGTTTTTTAGCTACTATTATTGCTGTCTCCTTTTTAGTGGGGTAAGTTTCTATCCACCCGGAAAAAGTGTCAACCAGAACTAGCAAGTAACGGTACCCATACTTGCCTGGCCTTACCTCAATGAAATCTATCTCCCAATGATGTCCTGTCCTTTCCCATCCCCTTGATATCTTACATCTGTGTGCTGTCCTTTTCCCAGTCTCATCATCTGACAGGCCTTGTAGGTGCGGACCATATCTTGGATGGTTTTCTTCTGCTGGGAAAACTGCAGCTGCGCTGTTTGTAGAAGTGTCAAAGTCTTTTTCTCTCCCAAATGGGTGGTTTGATGCAAATGGGTGCAGAGGTGTTTGCCCAAGTTGGCAGGAAGCAACAGGTTGTCGTTGTGGTCTCGATATCATCCGTTTTTGCCAACAGGATGGGTGGTATTATCTTGCACCCAGCGTAAATCAAAGGGGGAATATGTGGGGAATATGGGGGAATATGTGGAGCATTCCCATCTCCAGCGGTGGCAATCCCACAGTCAGCACAAAAGTCCTGCAATCTCCTGTAGTGGCCTCCCGGGCTGCTGCATCAGCAGCATGGTTCCCTCAGACCCGGGCATCCTCTCCTTTCTGGTGTCCTGGGACATGTACTATGGATACCGCGTGGGGCAAGTGGACCACTGCCAAGAGTCTGCAAATCTCAGGTATCCAGCATGAAGCCAACTGGTTTCCCCTCCACGTTGACAGTTACCCAGGACTCGGGGAGGGGGCCCAAGCCTTGACCCCCCTAGTCATTGTCTTCTCCCGCATATAGGATGCGGGCCCCCGAGGGAGATTCCTCCTTTCTTAGTTTTTCTCTTCAGGTCTCTTTTGGGGCACTCATGCTTCCAGTGTCCCTGCTCTTTGAAGTACATGCATTGGTCTCTCTTTAGGGCCAGCCTGGCTGGTTTTTCTTTTCCTCCTGACCGGGTGTCTCTAGCCCTCTGGGAGTCAGGCCCTGTTCTCGCCCCCACGAAGAAGATTTAAGCTAGCTACTTCTGATTCTTCCGGTTCTCTTTTAAGCCCTGAACTCTTTTTCTTTTTTTTTTTTTCTGATACATTCAGCAAGTTCCCTTTCTTCCCTTTTAACCCATTCCTCTCTCTCTCCTCTAATCCGTTTCTCTCTCCTCAGGAGTCTCCCTATTGTAAACATTTTCTCAGCTACTTTCCCCAGACCCTGTATCAACAATTCTGTTACCCTCTCTACTTCCTGTAACTTTCTCCTGATATCCGGACCTGCCTGATTAACAAAACCTAGCAAAACTGCTGTGCTGGATTCTTCAGCCTGTGGGTCCATGGATGTATACTGCCTAAAAGCCTCCATTATCCTCTCTAAAAAGGCTGCCAGGCTTTCATCTGGCTCCTGCCTTATATAAATTCATTGGTTTCCTGGGGGCTGCCCAGAGGCCAGCCATCTGAGTCTGGCGGTATACTCGGAGACACTCCCTACCTTCAGTGCGCTCAAAATCCCAGTTCAGCCGCAACAGAGGGAACCCCTCCTCGATCAGGTGGGGCTGCATGGTGAGCCTTCCATCCACTCCTAACATGTTTCCGTGCCTCCGACGAGATTCGTTTTGGCACCCACAACAGCTGCTGACAATCATCTCAGGTGGGGTTGTGAGTACAGAATTTGCTGGCCCGACCAGGACAGGAAACACCTGAACGGAGGAAGAAGGGACTTCTCAGCACGCATAGTCAGATGAGTCTCCGCCCCCTTGGGTCCTTCCGCGAGTTCCCTGGGCAGGCCCCGCTCCTGCTGGGGAGCCAAGGGTTCCAGGTCCCTCCTTTGTTTTGCAGACAACACCTGCGGTACCTGTGGGGGCAACGGTGGCGGGATATATGGGAGAGGTGAGATTTCAATGTCTAAATCAATGAGGCTAGGGTATAGAGACAATTCCTGGAGTATTGGCTTCTTTCAGCTCTCCCGTGCCTCATGGTCTTTTTCCGTGGAGACTTCCGTGACCAGGACCTGTGGAATGGAAGCACTGGGGGGTTGTGAATGAGGGGTTTCAGCCAAGCTGGAGGGTCTTTGACTAAGCTTTTGCCAGACCATGATGTAAGGAGCTTGGTCTGGGTGGCCCCGAGGGTCAGGAGCCATTATTATTATTATTATTTTTGGACTGCCAGGATGACAGGCAAACCGAAAGTTCCCTCTGGTGGCCAGCCAACCTCAAATGCTGGCAACTCAGATGAGCACAGGGTCACTAGTCTGCTCCTCTTCACTAGCATTGACAGATTTTGAGCCTTGGACTTAAAATTAGAAAAAATGATCAGTCATTACAGACAGTGGTGTAGAATAGTTTTGACCCATGACTGCAGCACTCACAATAAGCACACAAAAAGCAAGCACTGGCACACAGAAAAAGGCAACAGACAGAAGACAAACAAATATCAGCCGAAAACACTGAACTAGGTTTATCCTGGGTTGTTGTTGTGTTCCTCAAAATATTCAGAATCAGGAGAATTTCTCTTTTTCTCCCCTAGAGCTAGCTGCCCTCCAGCGTGCTCACTGGGCCTTGGCCTTAAGCTAGCTGGGACGACTAATTTGCCCCTGTCCAAACCTGATGTCTCCTTATCAGAGCCAGCTGCCTTCCAGTGCGCTCACTGGGCCTCAGACTTATGCTGGCCGGGCAACTCTTTTGCCCCCTGACCTGATGCCGGCGTTCAGATTTACCAGAACAACCAAATGCCTTCCAGCACACTCACTGGCCTCGGTTTTACAGTGGTTGGGTGACTAAATCACCCTTAGTTTGAAAGCTTTCTCCTGTGCCAGTCACCTTCCCGCCTCCCAGCGGGGCCTCAGTTTTACACTGGACTTTCCCTGCCTAAGCACCGGTGCCTCTAACAGAACTTCCCTTATGCCTGGAGAGAGTTGTTTTCCTCATTCAAGGGATCCCGGACGAGCCCCCAAATGTTATGCCCACAGTCCAAGTCCCCAAAACTGAGAAAACAAGACATTCACAGCAATGCAAAAGCAAAAAGCGAATGTATTTCTGGCTCGAGCCAGGGATCCCGCCACATCCCACACAGGGGAGTGGGGCAAGAGCCCTGAGCCCTGAATTACAGCAATTTTTATAGGTTTAGAACAAAGACAGGGAGTTGGCAGGGGTGGGTTTGTTGTAGAGGTTATTAGGCATTTATTAATTGGCTAATTTTTCGTGCATGCGGGCTTGCTTAGGTGACTTTTCATGTTATCTGGGAGTCTGGGAACATGCTGACTGGCTGAACCCCAAGGTTGGAGGGAGGATGATCTCAGTTCCTTCTGGGCAGTGACCCAGTTTTTCCCGTAATTGTAGCTCTTGCCCACTTTTGTCCTTGAGGCCTGTTATGAGTTAGATCTCAACATTCCTTCCTGTCCTTTGATAGCTCTTGCCCACTTTAGTCCTTGAGGCCTGTCATGAGTCAGGTCTCAACAGGGTGGTCTCTGTGATGACCTGGCATTGATGGATCTGGGGTGGTCTCTGCACCGACCTGGCATGGATGGAGCTGGGGTGGTCTGTGTGCTGACCCAGCATTAATGGACCTGGGGTGATCTGTATGCTGACCTCTCATGGATGGATTTAGGGCAGGGCATTCTATGTGTTCCTAGGTGACAAGACTTAAGCTGTGGTTGACTGGTGGGTGTGAGAGCTTGTTTATGATCAGGCAGGAAGGAGGTAT
The DNA here is from genome assembly GCA_006410675.1 of Oreotragus oreotragus. Lineage (NCBI taxonomy): Eukaryota > Metazoa > Chordata > Mammalia > Artiodactyla > Bovidae > Oreotragus > Oreotragus oreotragus. The sequence goes on along the minus strand of SJYX01003967.1, from coordinate 55,193 downwards.
ATACCTGGAGCTTTTAAGTTACCTGGGTCTCATTTGTTAATCTCTGTTATTCAGTCCTTTGGGTTTTAGCCATGTTCCTTCATCTGCTTGATGTTTCTCTGCTATTATTTTTTGTTTAATTTACAGTGTTTGTGATCCCTTTCTTGGTTGAAAGGCTATAGTTCCTCTTAACTATGGAGTCTACCTCTCCTGAGTGGGATTTAACCAATGCCTTGTGATGGTTTCCTGGTTGGGGAGATTTGTGTGTGTGTTCCGGTAGGTGGAGCTAGATTATGCCTTTCAGAAAGGCAGTGGCTGTGTCCACTAGTGTGGTTTAGAATGTATGGGTTCAGGATGGCTTTGAGCAGCTGGTCTGCCGAAGTGCAAGGCTGTGCCCCTATCCGGCTGGAAGGATAGGCCAGGGGTGTTTGGTACTACAGCTTGCTGGCTTTGGGGTGTGGCTTAGTCTTAGTGTTGAGATGGACCCTTTTGGGAGGGCACTCACCTATTAATATTCTATTGGGTCAGGAGTGCTCTAGTGATTGGAAGTCCTGAAATCCTTCAGTTCACTTCAGTTCATTCACTGAGTCATGTCCGAATCTTTGTGACCCCATGAATTGCAGCATGCCAGGCCTCCCTTTCCATCACCAACTCCCGGAGTTCCCTCAGACTCGCATCCATCGAGTCAGTGATGTCATCCAGCCATCTCATCCTCTGTCCTCCACTTCTCCTGCCTCTTTCAATCTTTCTCAGCATCAGGGTCTTTTCAGATGAGTCAGTTCTTCGCATCAGGTGGCCAACGTTTTGGAGTTTCAACTTCAGCATGAGTCCTTCCAATGGACATTCAGGACTGATTTCCTTTAGGAGGGACTGGTTGGATCTCCTTGCAGTCCAAGGGACTCTCGAAAGTCTTCTCCAACACCACAGTTCCAAAGCATCAATTCTTTGGCGCTCAGCTTTCTTTATAGTCCAACTCTCACATCCGTACATGACTACTGGAAAAACCATAGCTTTGACTACGTGGACCTTTGAGGGAAAAGTAATGTCTCTGCTTTTTAATATGCTGTCTAGGTTGGTCATAACATTTCTCCCAAGGAGTAAGCGTCTTTTAATTTCATGGCTGTGGCAACAATCTGAGGTTATTTTGGAGCCCCAAAAAATAAAAGCTGTCACTGTTTCCACTGTTTCCCCATTCTATTTGCCATGAAGTAATGGGACCAGATGCCATGGTCTTCATTTTCTTAGACTCCTAGCTTAGATATCCTTTGGCTTCCCTGGTAGCTCAGATGGTAAAGAATCTGTCTGCAGTGCAGGAAACCTAGGCTCGATCCCTGGGTCAGGAAGATCCCTTGGAGAAGGAAATGGCAACTCATTCCAGTATCCTTACGTGGAAAAATCCCATGGACAGAGGAGCCTGGTGGACTGCAGTCCATCGGGTCGCAAAGAGTCGGGCAGGACTAAGCCCCTAACACTAATGTAGCTCAACTCTCCTTGGTGTGGCTCTCCTTAGCGAAGCTCTCCTTAATTAGCACTCCTTATTTTAACTCACCTCTCCTTGGCTTAGCTCACCTTAGCCCTCCTTAGCTCAGCTCCCCTCACCTCAGCTCTCCTCAACTCAGCTCTCCATAGCTCTCCTTATCTAAGCTTTCATTAGCTCAACTCTCCATAGCTTAGCTCTCCTTAGCTAACCTTAGCTTACCTTAGCTTAACTCTCCTAGCACAGCTCTCCTCAGCTCAGCTCTCTGTAGCTCTCCATAGCTCTCCTTAGCTCACCTCTCCATAGCTCAGCTCTCCTCAGCTCTATTTAGCTCTTCTTAGCTCAGCCCTCCTTAGCTCTCCATAGCTCTCCTAAGCTTAGCCCTCCTTAACTCAGGTCTCCTCAGCTCAGCTCTTCATAGCTCTCCTCAGTTAGCTCTCCTTAGAGTAGCTCAGCTGTCCTTAGCTCAGCCCCCTTTTCCTATCTCTCCTTAGGCAAGCTCAGCATTCCTTAGCTCTCCTTAGCTTACCTTTCCTTAGCTTATCTCTCTTTATCTTAGCTCTTATTAGCTCTCCTAGAGGGCTATGTAGAGCTAAGGAGAGCTGAGCTGAGGAGGGCTAAGCTAAAGAGAGCTGAGTTAAGGAGAGCCATGCTGAAGAGCAGAGCCATGCTCAGGAGCAGAGCCACACTCAGGGGCAGAGTCAGGCTCAGGAGAGATAGGAGGGCTGAGCTGAGGGGAGCTGAGAAAAGGATAGCTAAGTTATAAAAAGCTACAAAGAGCTAATTAAGAAGAGCTATCCTAAGGACTGCTGAACTAAGGAGAGCTATGCAAAGGAGAGCTAAGTTAAGGAAAAATAATTAAGGAGAGCTAAGGAGAGCTAAGGTGAGCTCTCAAAGAAATAGAGGAAAACAATAGAATGGGAAAGACTGGAGATCTCTACAACAAAATTAGAGATACCAAGAGAACATTTAATGCAAGGATGAGCACAATAAAGGACAGAAATGGTATGGACCTAACAGAAGTAGAAGGTATGAAGAAGAGGTGGCAAGAATACACAAAAATATTCAAAAAAGATGTTAATGATCCAGATAATCACTATGGTGTGATCACTCACGTAGAGGCAGACATCCTGGAATGTGAGGTCAAGTGGGCTTTAGGAAGCATCACTATGAAAGAAGTTAGTAGAGGTGTTGCAATTCCAGTTGAGCTATTTCAAATCCTAAAATTTGATGCTGTGAAAATGTTGCACTCAATATGACAGCAAATTTGGGAAACTCAGCAGTGGCCACAGGACTGGAAAAGGTCAATTTTCCTTCCAATCCCAAAGAAAGGCAATGCCAAAGAATGCTCAAACTACCGCACAATAGCACTCATTTCACACGTAAAGTAATACTCAAAATTCTCCAAGCCAGGCTTCAATAATACGTGAACCATGAACTTCCAGATGTTCAATCTGGATTTGGAAAAAGCAGAGGAACAAGATATCAAATTGCAAACATCCATTAGATCAACAAAAAAGCAAGCAAGTTCCAAAATATATATATACTTCTGCATTATTGACTATGCAAAATCTTTGACTGTGTAGATCACAATAAACTGTGGAAAATTCTTAAAGAGATGGGAATATCAGACCATCTGACCAGCCTCTTGAGACCTGTATGCAAGTCAGGAAGCAACAATTAGAACTGCATATGGAACAACAGACAGGTTCCAAAAATGGAAAGGAGTATGTCAAGGCTGTATATTGTCACCCTGCTTATTTACTTCATATGTAGAGTATGTCATGAGAAACTCTGGACTGGATGAAGAACAAGCTGAAATCAAGATTGTTGGGAGAAATATAAATAATTTAAGATATGCAGATGACACCACCCTTATGTCAGAATGTGAAGAAGAACTAAAGAACATGTTGATGAAAGTAAAAGAGGAGAGTGAAAACCTTGGCTTAAGACTCAACATTCAGGAAACTAAGATCTGGTCCCATCATTTAATGGCAAATAGAAGGGGAAACAATGGAAACAGTTACACACTTTACTTGGGGGAGGGGAGCTCCAAAATCACAGCAGATGTGATTGAAGCCATGAAATTAAAAGATGTTTACTTCTTGGAAGAAATGTTATGACCAACGTACACAGCATATTAAAAAGCAAAGACATTACTTGGCCAACAAATGTCCATCTAGTCAAAGCTATGGTTTCTCCAGTAGTCATTTATGGATGTGAGAGTTGGACCACAAAGAAAGCTGAGTGCCAAAGAATTGATGCTTTTGAACTGTGGTGTTAAAGAAAACTCTTGAGAGTTCCTTGGACTGCATGGAGATTCAACCAGTCCCTCATAAAGGAGATCAGTCCTGGGTGTTCATTGCAAGGACTGATGCTGAAGCTGAAACTCCAATAGTTCAGCCACCTGATTTGAAGAACTGACTCATTTGAAAAGACGCTGGTGCTGGGAAAGAATGAAGGAGGCAGGAGAAGGGGAGACAGATGATGAGATGTTTGGATGGCATCACCGACTCAATGGACATGAGTTTGAGTAAACTCCAGGAGTCAGTGATGGACAGAGAGGCCCAGCATGCTGCAGTCCATCGGGTCACAAAGAGTCAGACAAGACTGAGTGACTGAACTGACTGACTGAAGGAGAATTGAACTAATGATAGATATCCTAAGGAGAACTGAGCTAAAGAGAGCCGAGGTAAGGAAAGCTAAGCTAACGGGAGGAGAGCAGTGTTAAGGAAAGCTAAGCTATGGAGAGGCGAGCTAATGATAGCTATCCTAAGGAGGACTACACTACAGAGAGCTAGGAGGGCTGAAACAAGTGCTTAATGAGAGCTAAGGTAAGCTGAGCTAAGGAGAGCTAAGCTAAGGAGAGTTAAGCTAAGGAGAGTTGCACTAGTAAAACTGCACTAAGGAGAGCTAAGGAGGGCTGAGCTAAGGAGAGTGAGGGGACACCAGGTTTGCTGGCTTCTCTGGCTCATTCTACTTTACAACCAAGTATGACAAAAACACTAAGACAACAGTAGCCATCCTAAAAGAGGAGAGAATTAAAAAGACCTTGCAGCATGGAGTCTTTTCTCTGTAACTGCAGCCTTCAAACTATTGTTGATGAACATCTGATATTCACAAGGCCACTGGACTCGACACGACCCCCACCCTTCAACATGTCAGGGGTAACACATTTTAAAAAATAGTAATTAAAACAAACCAACAAACAGAAAACAAAAACAGGACACACTCAGGAAGTAAACATGACTGGGTAAATACAACTCAAAGTGCTTTCAAAAAACAAAAACCCCATGAGTAATGATCAACTGGGTTTCTTATCAGAGATATGAAATTTTTAGATTTCTGCCAAGTGACATCAACTCTGAGCACTGGAAAAGGCCACCATTGAAAACGGTGGTTTTCATTAAATTATTACCATTATTTCTTGCCATTAAGAAATGGTAATTAAAAAAAAAAAAAAAAATGGTAATTTAATATTAGTGCCCTGAGATTTCTTTGGAAGGAATGATGCTAAAGCTGAAAATCCAGTACTTTGGCCACCTCATGCGAAGAGTTGACTCATTGAAAAAGACTCTGATGCTGGGAGGCTTGGGGGCAGGAGCAGAAGGGAACGACAGAGGATGAGATGGCTGGATGGCATCACTGACTCTATGGACATGAGTCTAAGTGAACTACAAGTGTTGGTGATGGACAGGAAAGCCTGGCATGCTACGATTCATGGGGTCGGAAAGAGTCGAACACGACTGAGTGACTGAACTGAACTGAACTGATCTGACAGGAAAAAAAAAAAAAAAACCTATTAAAAATACTAACATATGGAGACTAAACAACACCCTTCTGAATAACCAACAAATAACAGAAGAATCAGAAAAGAAATCAAAATATGCATAGAAACAAATGAAAATGAAAACACAATAATCCGAAACCTATGGGATTCAGAAAAGCAGTGATGAAGGCAAGATTCATAAATACAAGCTTACCTCAAGAAACAAGAGAAACATCAAGTAATGACCTAACTTTACACTGAAAGCAATGAGAAAAAGAAGAAAGTGAACTTTGGGGTTAGTAGAAGGAAAGAAATCATAACGATTAGGGAAGAAATAAATGAAAAAAGAAAAGGAGACCATAGCAAAAATCAGCAAAAGTAAAAACTGATTCTTTGAGAAGATAAAAAAACAAAGTAGACAAACCATTAGCCAGACTCATCAAGAACCAAAAGAGAGGAATCAAATCAACAAAATTAGAAATGAAAATGGAGAAATCACAACAGACAGCACAGAAATACAAAGGACCATAAGAGACTATTTGACAATCAAATAGACAACTTGGAAGAAATGGACAAATACTTAGAAAAGTATAACCTTCCAAAACTGAACCACGAGTAAGTAGATAATCTTAACAGACTCATCACTAGCATGGAAAGCAAAACTGTAATCAAAAATCTTCCAAGAAATAAAAAATAAGCTCAGAACCAGATGGCTTATTCACCCTCATTGCTAACCTGGCCACCTGGAGAAAACAAGAGAAGGAGCACAGTACGTCACTGGTTTGGGGAAGAGAGTGAAGGTGGATGGGAACAATGGCTCCAGGAGAGGGGGTGTGGGCAGAGAAGGGGTATGTGCCAGGCAAGGACAGGAGATGGAGTATTATGGGGTGGTGTCAATGGGAAGAAGAGGTTGTGTGGGTTCATCTCACCTTGACACTTTTTCGGCTCTCAGTTGACAAGAGGTCTTCATCTTTTCCTCCTGAGTATCTAGAGTCAGCTTTTCCATAACTGCTCTAGGGCCTTTAGGCTTCCCAGTAACCTTAGTCATTTACAAGACTTGCAGTGGTCTCCTCCAGAGATGCTGAGCGCCACTATGTATATCCCTTCACAGGAGGCCACACCCTTATGCTTTATGAGGTCAGCAAGTCACTTCCTCAGGCAATGGTGGCTTTAGGTTGGCCTTGACATCAGAAATCCCCATTCTGTCACCCCTAGCGGAGGATGGGGAGTAACTCAGAAGATTTGGTGGGAGAAATGAGGAAGTTTTAATGGTCCTTAGTTCAGTTCAGTTTCTCAAAATATATACCTTCCAGTTCAGTTCAGTTCAGTTCAGTTCAGTCGCTCAGTCGTGTCTGACTCTTTGCGACCCCATGAATTGCAGCATGCCAGGCCTCCTTGTCCATCACCAACTCCCGGAGTTCACTCAGACTCATGCCCATCGAGTCAGTGACGCCATCCAGCCATCTCATCCTCTGTTGTCCTCTTCTCCTCATGCCCCCAATCCCTCCCAGAATCAGAGTCTTTTCCAATGAGTCAACTCTTCACATGAAGTGGCCAAAGTACTGGAGTTTCAGCTTTACCATCATTTCTTCCAAAGAAATCCCAAGGCTGATCTCATTCAGAATGGACTGGTTGGATCTCCTTGCAGTCCAAGGGACTCTCAAGAGTCTTCTCCAACACCACAGTACAAAATCATCAATTATTTGGCACTCAACCTTCTTCAAAGTCCAAATCTCACATCCATACATGACTACTGGGAAAATCATAGCCTTGACTAGACGGACCTTAGTTGGCAAAGTAATGTCTCTGCTTTTGAATATGCTATCTAGGTTGTTCATAACTTTTCTTCCAAGGAGTAAGTGTCTTTTAATTTTGCGGATGCAGTCACAATCTGCAGTGATTTTGGAGCCCAAAAAAATAAAGTTTGAAACAGTTTCCATTGTTTTCCCATCTATTTCCAATGAAGTGATGGGACCACATGCCATGATCTTCGTTTTCCGAATGTTGAGTTTAAGCCAACTTTTTCACTCTCCTCTTTCACTTTCATCAAGAGGCTTTTTAGTTCCTCTTCACTTTCTGCCATAAGGGTGGTGTCATCTGCATATCTGAGGTTATTGATATTTCTCCCAGAAATCTTGATTCCAGCTTGTATTTCTTCCATTCCAGCGTTGCTCATGATGTACTCTGTATCTAAGTTAAATAAGCAGGGTGACAATATACAGCCTTGACATACTCCTTTTCCTATTTGGAACCAGTCTGTTGTTTCATGTCTAGTTCTAACTGTTGCTTCCTGATCTGCATACAGATTTCTCAAGAGGCAGGTCACGTGGTCTGGTATTCCCATTTCTCTCAGAATTTTCCACTGTTTATTGTGATCCACACAGTCAAAGGCTTTGGCATAGTAAATAAAGCAGAAATAGATGTTTGTTTGTTTGTTTGTTTTTTTACTGGAACTCTCTTGCTTTTTCCATGATCCAGGGGATGTTGGCAATTTTGTCTCTGGTTCTGCCTTTTCCAAAACCCAGTGGGCAGTAAAGTGATTCATTTACCATAGGTCTCCACAGCTTAAGTGTAAGAGTACTTAAAAACAGGGAAAAATCATCCTACCCCAAGAAAATATTTAGAGCAGTAGTCACCAGCATTTGTGGCACCAGGCATGGTTTCATGGGGGTGATGATTCAAATGCATTACAATTACTGTGCAGTACTATTTCTATTAATATGATATCAGCTCCACCTCAGATCATCAGGCATTAGATATCTTGAAGAATATTCCACAGTGTGCACTGATCTTGGTGTGTTGCAGTTCAGGGGATGAAAAAGAGTTGGACATGACTGAGTGATGGAACTGAACACAGTCAAAGGCATTTGCCTAATCAATAAAGCAGAAGTAAAAGTTTTTCTGGAATTATCTTGCTTTTTCTTTTCCTTTTTTTAATATAAATTAATTTATTTTAATTGGAGGTTAATTACTTTACACTATTGTATTGGTTTTGCCATACATCAACATGAATCCGCCACAAGTATACATGTGTTCCCCATCCTGAACCCCCCTCCCACCTCCCTCCCCATACCATCCCTTGATTTTTCTATGATCTGATGGATGTTGGCGATTTGATCTCTGGTTCTTCTAGCATTTATAAATCCAGCTTGAACATCTGGAAGTTCCAGGTTCACATACTGTTGAAGCCCTGCTTGGAGAATTTTGAACATTACTCTGCTGGCCTGTGAGATGAGTGCAGTTGTGTAGAAGTTTGAACATTCTTTGCCATTTCCCTTCTTTGGGATTGGAACAAAAACTGACCACAGGACAGGAAAAGGTCAGTTTTCAATAGAGAATTACTCAGTCATAAAAAAGTAACACGTTTGAGTTAGTTCTAATGAGGTGGATGAATTTAGAGCCTATTACAAAGTAAAGTTAGTCAGAAAGCAAAAGATATATATTGTATACTAATGAATTTATAAGGAATCTAGAAAGATGGTACTGAAGCATTTATCTGCAGGGCTGCAAGTGAGAAACAGACATGGAGAACACAATAATGGACATGGGGAGAGGGGAGGAAGAGGGTGAGATGTATGGAGATAGTAACATGGACACTTACATTACCATATGTAAAACAGAAAACCAACAGGAATTCCCTGTATGTCTCAGGAAACTCAAACAGGGGCTCTGTACCAACCTAAGGGGTTGAGATGGGCAGGGAGATGCGAGGGAGGTTCAAGAGGGAGGACATATATGTATACCTATGGCTGATTCATGCTGAAGTTTGAGAGAAAACAAAATTCTGTACAGCCATTATATTAAAATTTATTCATGTCTTATTTAAAAGCCATTAAATTAGTAAATTTAAAATTATTAAATTAAAAATCAGTTCAGTTCAGTCGCTAAGTCGTTTCTGACGCTTTGCAACCACATGAATCGCAGCATGCCAGGCCTCCCTGTCCATCACCATCTTCCAGAGTTCACTCAGACTCAGATTCATCTAGTCCATGATGCCATCCAGCCATCTCATCCTCTGTTGTCCCCTTCTCCTCTTGCCCCCAATCCCTCCCAGCATGAGAGTCTTTTCCAGTGATTAACTCTTCACATGAGGTGGCCAAAGTACTGGAGTTTCAGCTTTAGCATCATTCCTTCCAAAGAAATCCCAGGGCTGATCTCCTTCAGAATGGACTGGTTGGATCTCCTTGCAGTCCAAGGGATTCTCAAGAGTCTTCGCCAACACCACAGTTCAAAAGCATCAATTCTTCGGCACTCAGCCTTCTTCACAGTCCAACTCTCACATCCATACATGACCACAGGAAAAACCATAGCCTTGACTAGTTGGACCTTAGTTGAAAAAATAATGTCTCTGCTTTTGAATATACTATCTAGGTTGGTCATAACTTTTCTTCCAAGGAGTAAGCGTCTTTTAATTCCATGGCTTCAGTCAATATCTGCAGTGATTTTGGAGCCCCCCAAAAATAAACTCTGGCACTGTTTCCACTGTTTGCCCATTTATTTCCCATGAAGTGATGGGATCAGATGCTACAATCTTCATTTTCTGAATGTTGAGCTTTAAGCCAACTGTTTTGCTTTCCTCTTTCACTTTCATCAAGAGGCTTTTTAGTTCCTCTTCACTTTCTGCCATAAGGGTGGTGTCAACTGCAAATATGAGGTTTTTGATATTTCTCCCGGCAATCTTGATTCCAGCTTGTGTTTCTTCCAGTCCAGCGTTTCTCATGATGTACTCTGCATATACGTTAAATAAGAGAGGTGACAATATACAGCCTTGACGTACTCATTTTCCTATTTGGAACCAGTCTGTTGTCCCATGTCCAGTTCTAACTATTGCTTCCTGATCTGCATACAGATTTCTCAAGAGGCAGGTTATGTGGTCTGGTATTCCCATCTCTTTCAGAATTTTCCACAGTTTATTGTGATCCACACAGTCAAAGGCTTTGGCATAGTCAATAGAGCAGAAATAGATGTTTTTCTGGAACTCTCTTGCTTTTTCCATGATCCAGGGGACGTTGGCAATTTGATCTCTGGTTCCTCTGCCTGTTCTAAAACGAGCTTGAACATCAGGGAGTTCACGGTTCACATATTGCTGAAGCCTGGCTTGGAGAATTCTGAGCATTACTTTACTAGCATGTGAGATGAGTGCAATTATGCAGTAGTTTGAGCATTCTTTGGCATTGCCTTTCTTCGGAATTGGAGTGAAAACTGACCTTTTCTAGTCCTGTGGCCACTGCTGAAATTTCCAAATTTGTTGGCATATTGAGTGCAATACTTTCACAGCATCATCTTTCAGAATTTGAAACAGATCAACTGGAATTCCATCACCTAAACTAGCTTTGTTCATAGTGATGCTTTCTAAGGCCCACTTGACTTCACATTCCAAGATGTCTGCCTCTAGATTAGTAATAGATTAAAAAGAATTAAATTTAAATAATAAAAAGTTGAAATGACTCAAATGTCCCTCAACTGGTGATAGAATAAATAAAACATGCAATGCAATGTTATTTGGCCAGCAAATGAATGGCATTCTAATATAAGCTATAACATGCTAGAGCTCTGAAATGATTATGTTAGTTAAAAGAAACCAGGCACAAAAGGCTGTATATTGCATTATTCCATTCACGTAAATGAATATGTCCCAGATTAGGTAGTTATCTTAAGACAGAAAATAGAATAGTGGATATCAGGGCCCAGATGAGGGGGGAAATGGAAAATATCTGCCAACTGGAGAGTGTTTCCGACTGGATTGATGAAAATATTCTAGAATGAGGCTGTGGTTATGCTTATGCATGGTAAAGTCATGGTACATGAACAACGTCCATAAATTTAAAGTTTCTTGGGGAAAAAAAAAAAACTATTAAACTTAACTTCTATGTCCATGAAAATCATCCTTCAAGTAAAAAGGAATAGTAGATATTCTCTTATGAATAAAACATTGGGGAATTCATTCTCAGCAAATATCTGGTCTGTAAGAAATGTTAAAAGTAGTCATTTACACAAAATAAGTGAAGTGAAGTCGCTTAGTCGTGTCTAACTCTTTGCGACCCCGTGGACTGTAGCCTACCAGACTTCTCCATCCATGGGATTCTCCAGGCAAGAATACTGGAATGGTTTGCCATTTCCTTCTCTTACACAAAATAATATGATATTAAAGAAAAATTATGAGTTAAGAAAGTGTGTCATAAAAATAAATAAATGAAGGTCAAATAACATGAAAGTTTTTTTTTTTCTTATTATTAATTGGTAAAAGATAAATGCTTGTTTGGCGTTCTCCATCTTTACTTTTCACTGGTTATGAAACTTCATAATTAAAGTGAGTTTCTTGTACATAAGATGCCCTTCGGCTTAGTGCTAAAGTATCCACCTGCAGTGCAGGAGCCGTAGCAGATGCGAGTTCCATCTCTGGGTCAGGAAGATCCCCTGGAGGAGAACTTGGCAACCCACTCCATATTCTTGCCTGGAGAATCCCTATAGATAGAGGAGCCTGGTGGGCTTACAGTCCATGGGGTGGCAACGAGTTGGACACGACTGAGCAACTAAACAACAACAGAGACACATTCCAAACAGAAACTCTGAAGATGCTACAAATAGATGAGAAAATCCTGAGCCTAAACAAAGCGAAACAAAAAGCCTAGACACTAGAGCTGAATTATAAAAAACCTAGACCTAGAGCTAAATTATAAAAGGTTTTAGGTGATAAAAGTCTCTCAACAGTAGTGTTAACATTGTGTTCAACACAGGAGAGAGGAGTAATTTTTAATAATCACTCAACAGAAGAAATTTCTAGTTACATTCATAAATTAATGGGAACAATGTCCAAAAAATGAACATTGTATAACATTTATTAATCATTTATATCTAATTATGACTGTAAACATGTAAGGGAATTTTTAAGAAAAAACCTCTGCAAATGATACAGTTTAAGCTGCCTCAATTAAGGCAATTTTCTTTCGTCTATACTTTCAAAATAACTGACAATTAAGGATACATTTCACTTTAAAACCTTTTTCAAGTTCAGCAAGATGTTTTACATTGCAAGACAAGAAGATTTTGTACTTTTCAAGCTAAAAAAGACTGTACCTTGCATGAATACTTTGACATATTTATACATTTACCCACAGTGTGTATCTTTACCTTAACAATCTTTTTTTGTATCACTGTGTATTTAGAATCAACTGTTTGAATGTGAGGTGTGTATTAGTACTAGGCCTGACCAAAGTTCTGAGGCAGTGCAGGTCATCGTAAAAGAGGACAGAATGAAGAAACCTTTCAAGTGTGGAGGATTTTCTCTGCACTCACAGCACAAAAACGATCGCTGATGGACATCTGATATTCACAAGCATCCTGACTTGACATGACACCTACCTTTGAATATGGCAGGTGTCACACACCCAAAATTAAATACATAAGTAAATACACACATGCAAAGAAAAACTGGAACACTCTCAGGAAGAAACCATCAGCAGGTAATTACAATTAAAGTGTTTTTGAAAAGCAAAAAGCATATGAATAGTACTCCATAGGGTTTCTTATCAGAGATACAAAATCCAAACTGCCACAAGACATCAACTCTGAGCAATAGAAAAGGCCACCATGGAAAACAGACTGAACCAGAAAGGGTAGATTAACATTAGTCAGCGGGATCCTTTTATAGTAGTTGGGGAGCATATCAGTGAGAGGAACCAGGAAAAGAATCACTGTCCATGTGCCTTTATAGAAACAAATTAGAAAGTATGACAGGGCTTCTCCACTCCTATGATATTTCAGAAATACACAGATTTTGAAAACCACACACACCAGAGCATGCACTGCAGCAGGATTCCCAATTCCCAGAGATGAAACTAGAGGAAGTACATACGGACAGAGAGATTAATGGATCAAGGAATGGGATAAGGCTTCATGATAGAATATGACTCAGGCTTGAAACAAGGAAATACTGTCATTGTCAGAGGTACAGATAAATGTGGTGATAATCAGAGTCAGTGAAGAAGGGCAGATGAGAGACAGGTCATAGGATTTCCCTTTCAAATGGGACAGACAATATTGGTGGCAGTGAGTACTCTGACCGAGCTGAAATGGACACAGTGCTGGGAACTCCCTCATGCTTAGCGAAGGGGATGGGTGAGAGAAAAGCTTACATCGGAAGGCTGCAATTCATGGATTCCACAAATACTTGTCAAATACATAATCCACAGGGACCGATGAAGCAAGAGTGATGTACCACACACTTACAGAGAGCAGGTCAGTGGAAATCACCACTGCTGAATACCTCTGTGTTTTGATGTAAGGGAGCAAGAATCAGTACAGCCACAAAAAGGCAACTCTGTACATCAGCTTCGTCAAACATGAAATATGAACTACAGTAAAACCGAGAAAGAAGGAGATACAAGCTTTCGGGAGTTGGGAGGCATGGAGTGGGTGGGCAGAGGGATTCCTCTAGCTCTTGCTACTCTCATTTACAAGTGGAAATGCTCATACCTCTAAAGATGCAGTTACCATTGTAACAAGAGGGGAACCCGAAGAAATGCTGCCACCTCTGGCCACTTTCTGGAGCAGCAACCTTAAAATGTGGCCTGATGGACACTGGCTATTCCCAAGGCGGCTAGGCTCTAAATGACACCTCAGTTCAGTTCAGTTCAGTCGCTCAGTCGTGTCCGACTCTTTGCGACCCCGTGAATCACAGCACGCCAGGCCTCCCTATCCATGACCATCTCCTGGAGTTCACTCAGACTCACTTCCATCGAGTCCGTGATGCCATTCAGCCATCTCATCCTCGGTCGTCCCCTTCTACTCCTGCCCCCAATCCCTCCCAGCATCAGAGTCTTTTCCAATGAGTCAACTCCTCGCATGAGGTGGCCAAAGTACTGGAGTTTCAGCTTTAGAATCATTCCTTCCAAAGAAATCCCAGGGTTGATCTCCTTCAGAATGGACTGGTTGGATCTCCTTGCAGTCCAAGGGACTCTCAAGAGTGTTCTCCAACACCACAGTTCAAAAGCATCGATTCTTCGGCGCTCAGCTTTCTTCACAGTCCAACTTTCACATCCATACATGACCACAGGAAAAACCATAGCCTTGACTAGGTGGACCTTAATTGGCATGGTAATGTCTCTGCTTTTGAATATACTATTCAGGTTGGTCATAACTTTCCTTCCAAGGAGTAAGCATCTTTTAATTTCATGGCTGCACTCACCATCTGCAGTGATTTTGGAGCCCCAAAAAATAAAGTCTGACACTGTTTCCACTGTTTCCCCATCTATTTCCCATGAAGTGATGGGACCGGATGCCATGATCTTCGTTTTCTGAATGTTGAGCTTTAAGCCAACTTTTTCGCTCTCCTCCTTCACTTTCATCAAGAGGCTTTTTAGCTCCTCCTCACTTTCTGCCATAAGGGTGGTGTCATCAGCATATCTGAGGTTATTGATATTTCTCCCGGCAATCTTGATTCCAGCTTGTGTTTCTTCCAGTCCAGCGTTTCTCATGATGTACTCTGCATATAAGTTAAATAAGCAGGGAGACAATATACAGCCTTGACGTACTCCTTTTCCTATTTGGAACCAGTCTGTTGTTCCATGTCCAGTTCTAACTGTTGCTTCCTGACCTGCATACAGATTTCTCAAGAGGCAGGTTAGGTGGTCTGGTATTCCCATCTCTTTCAGAATTTTCCACAGTTTATTGTGATCCACACAGTCAAAGGCTTTGGCATAGTCAATAAAGCAGAAATAGATGTTTTTCTGGAACTCTCTTGCTTTTTCCATGATCCAGCGGATGTTGGCAATTTGATCTCTGGTTCCTCTGCCTGTTCTAAAACCAGCTTGAACATCAGGGAGTTCATGGTTCACATATTGCTGAAGCCTGGCTTGGAGAATTTTGAGCATTACTTTACTAGCGTGTGAGATGAGTGCAATTGTGCAGTAGTTTGAGTATTCTTTGGCATTGCCTTTCTTTGGAATTGGAATGAAAACAGATCTTTTCCAGTCCTGTGGCCACTGCTGAGTTTTCCAAATTTGCTGGCATATTGAGTGCAGCACTTTCACAGCATCATCTTCCAAGATTTATAGATTTAAGGGCCTAGATCTGATAGAGTTCCTGATGAACTATGGAATGGGGTTCGTGACATTTTACAGGAGACAGGGATCAAGACCATCCCCATGGACAATAAATGCAAAAAAGCAAAATGGCTGTCTGGAGAAGCCTTACAAATAGCACTGAAAAGAAGAGAGGCAAAAAGCAAAGGAGAAATGAAAAGATATAAACATCTGAATGCAGAGTTCCAAAGAATAGCAAGAAGAGATAAGAAAGCCTTCATCAGCAATCAATGCAAAGAGATAGAGGAAAACAACAGAATGGGAAAGACTAGAGATCTCTTCAGGAGAATTGGAGATACCAAGGGAACATTTCATGCAATGATGGACTCGATAAAGGATAGAAATGGTATGGACCTAACAGAAGCAGGACATATTAAGAAGAGGTGGCAAGAATACACAGAAGAACTGTACAGAAAAAATCTTCACTACCCAGATAATCATGAGGTTGTGATCACTAATCTAGACCCAGACATCTTGGAATGTGAAGTCAAGTGGCCCTTAGAAAGCATCACTAAGAACAAAGCTAGTGGAGGTGATGGAATTCCCGTTGAGCTGTTTCAAATCTTGGAAGTGACACCTACTTTTATGAAATGGCCAGGGGTCCCACACCAAAATAAAAACCAGAACAAAGCACATGATAAGGAAGGAAACCTCAACAGGTGAATACTTAGTCGATGCTTAGAAAGAAGTCTCCGGAAATGTGCCTCATTTGCTCTCTTATCAGCAATACAAAAAGTTAAACTGCAACACAATATCACTCTTGAGAAATGAAACAGGCGACTATCCAAAACTCTACAGATAAGGAAAAGTAGAGCAATATTAGTAAAGGGGACCCTTGTATGCCACTAGTGGGAGGTATGCGGTCAGAGCCTTTATGAGCATGACTGTCAAAGTGCCTTGGAATGACAAAATGAGACAGATGATATCATATGGAAGTTCCATTCCCAGAATATTTGAGAAATTAACAGATCAAGGAAAATAAACAGCCAACAACCCCCCCCCCCCATATACATGCACTGCAGAGCATTTACAATGCCCAAGAGAGGAAAGGAAAGAGAATCGTTGGGTGCAGACAAAAGGAAAAAGCAATGGGACACAGAGACACAACAAAATATGACTCAGACATTACGAAAATGGAAAAAAATGCCATTTTCAGGGATACACGGAAATCTACAGAGAATCACAGTAAGTACTGAAGGTTGGATTAAAGACATACCAAAATATATACCTTCCAGAGGGAATTAAAAAACATATTGATGGCTATGAGTACCCAAGCAAAAGTGAAATGAACTTACACTCCTTGTAACAAAATTACAGTTGTCTAAGAGTATCAGTGGGTGAGAGGTTGAAAGGTGAAGGCTGAAATAAACTTATACCCACAACTACGTATGCAATTCATAATCCACAAGGACCTTCTGTGGACATACACTCCACTGATTCTAAAGGATAGCTCTGACACTAAGCACAGTTGAATATCTCCAGGTATCTGTGGAAAGGAAGGAGAAACCGTTTCCCTGCAACAATTACAATGGTGTCAGTAGTCCTAAATAAATCGTTTGACTTAAAGAAAAACTTCAAAGAGTAAAGAGACAAGAAATTTGGTGAAGTCTTGTGTCTCCTACTTGCAGTTGACAACCAGGCCAGAGATAACTTAACCTCAGAGGCTGCTATCACCATAGTAACACGAGGAGGAAATGAAAAAAAATGTTGCCGCCTTGTGGACATATTCTCTAACAGCAACCTTAAAATCCTTGCTGATGGCCACACTACTCATAAGGGTTCTGAGCTCTAAAAGATACCCACCTTTAACAAATAGCCAGGGCTCAAATGGGGGAAAGGAGCTAAGGGAAACACAGGGGAGGCTAACAGGAAGAGGATATGAGAAGGTAAATGCAATTCCGTGTTTCTCTAGAAAAGCACATGACAATTTGCACATAGGATGAATGCTAAGAGATACCAAAAAAGATGCAAAGACATTATCACCTCTGACTGAGCATTTAAAAAGGCCATGTTTGGGAGTTCGTGTACACCCATGGCAGATTCATGTCAATGTATGCCAAAACCAATAGAGTACTGTAAAGTAAAATAAAGTAAATGGAAGCGCTAAAATAAATAAATAAATAAATAAATAATTTTAAAAAAAAGGCCACTGTCAAAAGCTGGACATGGCATCAGTGTTAGAGTAACACTGGCACAGTGGACAATTTAGGGTACTGGTGGGTCGACCNCCAATAGAGTACTGTAAAGTAAAATAAAGTAAATGGAAGCGCTAAAATAAATAAATAAATAAATAAATAATTTTAAAAAAAAGGCCACTGTCAAAAGCTGGACATGGCATCAGTGTTAGAGTAACACTGGCACAGTGGACAATTTAGGGTACTGGTGGGTCGACCTGGTAAAAGGCACTATGATCATGACGAGAAAACTGCAGTCTCATGAGAGAAAAACAAATAAAGAAGTAGAGACAGTATGAAAAATCAGGTCCTCTCCTGGAATATTTCAGAAATGAACAGTGTACTTAGAATCAACTGTTTGAATGTGGGGTGTGTATCAGTACTAGGCCTGACCAAAGTTCTTAGGCGGTGCAGGCCATCCTAAAGGAGAACAGAATGAAGAAACCTTTCAGTGTGGAGGATTTTCTCTGCACCCACAGCACAAAAACGATCGCCGATGGACATCTGATATTCACAAGCACAATGACTCGACATGACACCTACCTTTGAATACGGCAGGTGTGACACACACAAAATTAAATAAATAAGTAAACACACACATACAAAGCAAAACTGGATCACTCTCAGGAAGAAACCATAAGCAGGTAAATACAATTAAGTGTTTTTGAAAAGCAGAAAGCCCATGAATAGTACTCCATAGGGTTTCTTATCAAAGATACAAAATCCAAACTGCCACAAGACATCAACTCTGAGCAATAGAAAAGGCCACCATGGAAAACAGACTGAACCAGAAAGGATAGATTAACATTAGTCAGCAGGATCCTTTTATAGTAGTGGGTGGGGCATATCAGTGGGAGGAACCAGGATAAGAATCATTGTCCATGTGCCTTTATAGAAACAAATTAGAAAGTATGACAGAGCTTCTCCACTCCTATGATATTTCAGAAATATACAGATTTTGAAAACCACACACCCCAGAGCATGCACTGCGGCAGGATTCCCAATGGCCAGAGATGAAACTAGAGAAAGTACATCAGGATGGAGAGATGAATGGATCAAGGAACGGGATACGGCTTCATGATAGAATATGACTCAGGCTTGAAACAAGGAAATACTGTCATTGTCAGAGGTACAGATAAATGTGGTGATAATCAGAGTCAGTGAAGAAGGGCAGATTAGAGACAGGTCATAGGATTTCCCTTTCAAATGGGACAGACAATATTGGTGGCAGTGAGTACTCCAACCGAGGTGAAATGGACACCCAGTGCTGGGAACTCCCTGATGCTTAGCGAAGGGGATGGGTGAGAAAAGCTTACATCGGAAGGCTGAAATTCATGGATTCCACAAATATTTGTCAAATACATAATCCACAGGGACCGACGTAGCAAGAGTGATGTACCACACACTTTCAGAGAGCAGGTGAGCAGAAATCAACACTGCTGAATACCTCTGTGTTTGGTGTAAGGGAGTAAGAGTCAGTACAGCCACAAAAAGGCAACTCTGTACATCAGCTTCGTCAAACATAAAATATGAACTACAGTAAAACCGAGAAAGAAGGAGATACAAGCTTTCAGGGGTTGGGAGGCGTGGGGTGGGGTGGGCAGAGGGATTCCTCTAACTCTTGCTACTCTCATTTACAAGTGGAAATGCATATACCTCTAAAGATGCAGTTACCATTGTAACAAGAGGAGAACCCGAAGAAATGCTGCCACCTCTGGCCACTTTCTGGAGCAGCAACCTTAAAATGTGGCCTGATGGACACTGGCTATTCCCAAGGCAGCCGGGCTCTAAGTGACACTTACTTTTATGAAATGGCCAGGGGTCCCACACCAAAATAAAAACCAGAACAAAGCACATGATGAGGAAGGAAACCTCAACAGGTAAATACTTAGTCGATGCTTAGAAAGAAGCCTCTGGAAGTGTGCCTCATTTGCTATCTTATCAGTGATACGAAAAGTTAAACTGCAACACAATATCACTCCTGAGAAATGAAACAGGCGACCATCCAAAACTCTACAGATAAGGAAAAGTAGAGCAATATTAGTAAAGGGGACCCTTGTATGCCAGTGGTGGTAGGTATGCGGTCAGAGCCTTTATGAGCATGACTGTCAAAGGGCCTTGGAATCACAAAATGAGACAGATGATGTCATATGGAAGTTGCACTCCCAGTATATTTGAGAAATCAACAGACCAAGGAAAACACACGGCCAACACCTCCCCCCCCATATACATGCACTGCAGAGCATTTACAACGCCCAAGAGAGGAAAGGAAAGAGAATTGTTGGTTGCAGACAAAAGGAAAAAGCAATGGGACATAGAGACACAACAAAATATGACTCAGACATTAAGAAAATGGAAAAAAAATGCCATTTTCAGGGATACACGGAAATCTACAGAGAATCACAGTAAGTACTGAAGGGTGGATTAAAGACATATCAAAATATACACCTTCCAGAGGGGATTAAAAAACATATTGATGGCTATGAGTACCCAAACAAAAGTGAAATGGACTTACACTCCTTGTAAGAAAATTACAGTTAGCAAAGAGTATCAGTGGGTGAGAGGCTGAAAGGTGAAGGCTGAAATAAACTTATATCCACAACTACACATGCAGTTCATAATCCACAAGGACCTCCTGTGGACATGGACTCCACTGATTCTAAAAGATAGCTCTGACACTAAGCACAGTTGACTACCTCCAGGTATCTGTGGAAAGGAAGGAGAAACCTTTTCCCTGCAACAATTACAATGGTGTCAGTAGTCCTAAATAAATCAAGTTTTACTTAAAGAAAAACCTCAAAGAATAAAGAGACAAGAAATTTGGTGAAGTCTTGTGTCTCCTACTTGCATTTGATAACCAGGCCAGAGATAACCTCAGAGGCTGCTATCACCATAGTAACACGAGGAGGAAATGAAAATATGTTGCTGCCTTGTGGACATATTCTCTAACAGTAACCTTAAAATCCTTGCTGATGGCTACACTATTCACAAGGGTGCTGAGCTCTAAAAGATATCCACCTTTAACAAATAGCCAGGGCTCAAATGGGGGAAAGAAGCTAAGGGAAACACAGGGGAGGTTAACGGGAAGAGGATATGAGAAGGTAAACACAATTCCGTGTTTCTTTAGAAAAGCACATGACAATTTGCACATAGGATCAATGCTAAGAGATACCAACAAATATGCAAAGACATTATCACCTTTGACTGAGCATTTAAAAAGGCCACTGTCAAAAGCTGGACATGGCATCAGTGTTAGAGTAACACTGGTACAGTGGACACTTTAGGGTACTGGTGGGTAGACCTGGTAAGAGACATTATGAGCATGACGAGAAAAGTGCAGTCTCATGAGAGAAAAAACAAATAAAGAAGTAGAGACAGTATGAAAAATCAGGTCCTCTCCTGGAATATTTCAGAAGTGAACAGACTTCAAACATCACACACGCCAAACCAGGTCCCATTCACAACATCAAAGAGATGAAAATAAAGATAGTGTACCTGGACAGAGGAATGGATAAAGAAATGTGATATAGGCCTAGAATGAATTTTAAATCAAGGATTGAAATCTGAAAGTAGGCCATCTTCACAGATAGAGATAAATCCAGAGATAATCACACTGAGTGAAGGAAGATCGATTCAAGACACATTCTGGGACGCAACAGAGAGGCAGAAATCAAAAATCCACATCAGTGAGCAGCCACACAAAGGTGATGTGGACACTCAACCTGACAAGAAACTTATGGGCAGCAGGGTACCCTGGTGGATGGCAGGGATACATCTGGAGCTTGGCATTTGGTTCTTCCCACAGATACATATAAAATAGAGAATCCATGTCAACCTACTTCAGCAAGATTGGTAGATGAAACACACTCTAATAACATGTAGGTGAAAACAAGCACAGCTGAATACATCAACTACTCTCAGTGCCACGGAACAAGAAGCTGGACACAGAAAGAAACGCATCCTTGGCAATCAACTTAAATAGAATAGGAACTTTTACTTCACATAANCCTACTTCAGAAAGATTGGTAGATGAAACACACTCTAATAACATGTAGGTGAAAACAAGCACAGCTGAATGCATCAACTACTCTCAGTGCCACGGAACAAGAAGCTGGACACGGAAAGAAACGCATCCTTGGTAATCAACTTAAATAGAATAGGAACTTTTACTTAAAATAAAATCCCAAAGTGAGCAGTCACAAGGGTTGATGGCATCTTCTGCATCCTTCCACTCGAATGTACAAGTAGGCATGACTAAAACTCTCAAGCGTTGCAGGGTATCCTAAAAGAGGACACAATAAAGAAACCTTCCAGCTGGAGGATTTTCCCTGCACCCACAGCACGAAAACAATCACTGATGGACATCTGATATTCACAGGGCTGCTGGACTCGACAAGACACCTACCTTTGAACACATCAGATGTCATACACCCAAAATTAAATAAATAAGTAAACACACACATACAAAGCCAAACTGGAGCACTGTCAGGAAAAAAAAAAAAGTCAGCAACTAAATACAATTAAAGTGCTTTCAAAAATCAAAAAGCCGATAACTATTCCTCAACAGAGCTTCTTATCAGAGATATAAAATGTAAACTGCCACGAGACATCAACTCTCAGCAGTGTATAAGGCCACCATGGAAAAATATCCAGATCAGAAAGGGTAGGTTAACATTAGTCAGGGGGTCCTTTTATAATACTGGGGCATATCAGTGGAAGGAATCCGGATAAGAATCACTGTCCATGTACCTTTATGGGAAAAAATGAGACAGAAAGTTTGGCATGGCCTGTCCGCTCCTAGGAAACTTCCAAACTACACAGATTTTGAAAACTACATGCAAGAGAGCATGCACTGCAGTATCATTCACAGTACGTAGGGTTGAAAGTGAAAAAAGAACTCAGAGATGGAGAGATGAATGTGATATCAAACAATGTGATATGGGTTCATGATGGCATATGACTCAGGCATTGAAACAAAGAAATTATGTCATAGACAGAAGAACAGATAAGTGTGGTGATAATATGATTTAGTGAAGAAGGGCAGATTAGAGACAGGTCATAAGATTTACCTTTCACATGGAACTGACAATATTGCTCGCAGTGAGTGCCCTAAGCAAGGCAAAACGGACACCCAGTGCTGGAAACTCCCTGATGCTTAGCAAAGGGGATGGGTGAGAGGAAGGTTGACATTCACGGATCCCCACAAATACCTGTCAAATACACAATCCACAGGGATGGACATAGCAAGAGTGATGTACTACACACTTTCTGAGAGCAGGTCAGAGGAAATAAACACTGCCAAATGCCTCCGTATATCTGTGTAAGGGAGCAAGAATCAGTACAGAGTCAACACAAATAACTCTGTAGATCAGCTTCGTCAAACAAGAAATATGAAATACAATAAAACTGAGAAGGAAGGAGACACAAACTCCAGGATTTAGTGATTGACAGAGAAGCAGGACATGCTACAGTCCATGGGGTCCCGAAGAATCAGGCACGACTGAGCAACTTAATTGAAGTGACTGACATATATATATAAAATTCTAATACAGACTCAAAATGTATTTCCTATCCCAAGAATGATATAAAACACATATTTTAATAATACATACAGGAAAATAACCACAAATGAATACCTTTATGTATGGTTAAAAGGATACAAGAATATGTACATCTATAACAATAAGGCCATTTGGATCAACATGCACAGACCGAGAGATGATCATATTAAGTGAAGGGAAGCACACAGAGAAAGACAAATACTAAAAGACATCACTTAAATGTAGAATCTAAGATATAACACAAATGACCACATGTATGAAACAGAAACACATTCATGTACATAGAGAACAGACTTGTGATTTCCAAGGCTGAGAGAATTGGGGGAGCAATGGAGTAAAAATGGGGTTAAGAGATATAAACTAGAGTCTATAGACTGGATTGACAAATTCCTACTGTAGAGTATAGAGAAATATATTCAGTATCCTATGATAAAAACTAAAGGAAAAAAAATATATGGGAGTTCCCTGGTAGCCCAGTAGTTAAGAATCCACATTTCCCCTACAGTGGATACAGGTTGAAATCCTGGTCACGGATCTAATCCCCCATGCTGCACAGTGTAGCCAAAAACAAACAAAGAACAAAAAAAAATATTAAATAAAATGATGTGTGTGTGTATATATATATATAGACACAAGGTGTATATATACACATATATGGGCATAACTGAATCACTTTACTGTAAAGCAGACATGCACAAAACGTTGCAAATCAACTATAATTCAGTTTAAAAGTAAGATGACTAGGAAAAGAAAAGATGGCTCTATTTCATTATATCTAAAGTTAATATACAAAGAAAATTTCTGTAAACAAACACAGCTCACTACTTAATGGCAGGCTTGCTGAAATACTTAAGGAGACACACACTGATGTCTGCAACTTACCACAAAAGGCAACAAGGAAAAAAGATGGACTGTTGATTGGAAGGAGGGATGGACAAATTGATAGACAGCTTACAAAGGAAGTATTGTAAAATGGTTACAAACCAGAACCTTACATATGCTCTCTACAAGAGACCCACCTCAAACCAAGGGACACATATGGAGTGAAAGTGAAGAGCTGAAAAAAGGTGTTTCATGCCAACTGAGACCAAAAGAAGGAGGGATGGACAAATTGATAGACAGCTTACAAAGGAAGTATTGTAAAATGGTTACAAACCAGAACCTTACATATGCTCTCTACAAGAGACCCACCTCAAACCAAGGGACACATATGGAGTGAAAGTGAAGAGCTGAAAAAAGGTGTTTCATGCCAACTGAGACCAAAAGAAAGCAGAAATACTCAGATCAGTTAAAATAGACTGAAATAAAGGCCATGAAATGAGAAAATGAAGACCACTATATATTGATCAAAGGACCAATCCAACAGGAATATATAACAATTATAAATATATATGGAATGTGAAGTCAAGTGGGCCTTAGAAAGCATCACTAAGAACAAAGCTAGTGGAGGTGATGGAATTCCAGTTGAGCTCTTTCAAATCCTGGAAGATGATGCTGTGAAAGTGCTGCACTCAATATGCCAGCAAATTTGGAAAACTCAGCATGGCCGCAGAACTGGAAAAGGTCACTTTTCATTCCAATTCCAAAGAAAGGCAATGCCAAAGAATGCTTAAACTACCGTACAATTGCACTCATCTCACATGCTAGTAAAGTAATGCTCAAAATTCTCCAAGCCAGGCTTCAGCAATATGTGAACTGTGAACTTCCTGATGTTCAAGCTGGTTTTAGAAAAGGCAGAGGAACCAGAGATCAAATTGCCAACATCCGCTGGATCATGGAAAAAGCAAGAGAGTTCCAGAAAAACATCTACTTCTGCTTTATTGACTATGCCAAAGCCTTTGACTGTGTGGATCACAATAAAC
>SJYX01003967.1:0-24066 GCA_006410675.1 Oreotragus oreotragus | reverse complement strand
TGGATCTCCTTGCAGTCCAAGGGACTCTCAAGAGTCTTCTCAAACACCACAGTTCAAAAGCATCAATACTTCGGCACTCGGCCTTCTTCACAGTCCAACTCTCACATCCATACACGACTACTGGAAAAACCATAGCCTTGACTAGACGGACCTTAGTCGGCAAAGTAATGTCTCTGCTTTTGAATAAGCTATCTAGGTTGGTCATAACTTTTCTTCCAAGGAGTAAGCGTCTTTTAATTTCATGGTTGCAGTCATCGTCTGCAGTGATTTTGGAGCCCAAGAAAATAAAGTTTGATACTGTTCCACTGTTTCTCCATCTATTTCCCATGTAGTGATGGGACTGGATGCCATGATCTTCGTTTTCTGAATGTTGAGCTTTAAGCCAACTTTTTCACTCTCCTCCTTTACTTTCATCAGAGGCTTTTTAGTTCCTCTTCACTTTCTGCCATAAGGGTGGTGTCATCTGCATATCTGAGGTTATTGATATTTCTCCCGGCAATCTTTATTCCAGCTTGTGTTTCTTCCAGTCCAGCGTTGTTCTATGTCCAATTCTAACTGTTGCTTCCTGGCCTGCATGCAGATTTCAAGTACCTTAAACTGAGCATATTCAAAGCAAATCTCTTTGCAACCCCACAGACAACCTATTCTTTTCTGTACTCCTGTGTTTGTTGATACCAGCACTGTCTTCACAAACACCCAACCCAGAAATCTGGGAGCCATTATTAAGTTCTAACTTTTCCTTATACTTCATTTGGATTACTAATAAAAATCTCTCTCCTCTAAAATCTATAATTTTCTTGCCAGGGGTGTTAGCTATCCTTGAGACCATCAGTATTTTTTTTCCTCCTAGGCTCTGGAAATACTAAGTTAGCCTACATCCATTTGACCTGTTCCTGTTACAGTCTAGGGCTTCCCTGGTGGCTCAGTGGTAAAGAATCCACCTGCCAGTGCAGGAGATAGAAGTTCACTCTCTGGGTCAGGAAGATCTCCTGGAGGAGGAAATGGCAACCCACTTCAGTATTCTTGCCTGGGAAATCCCATGGACAAGAGGAGCCTGGTGGGCTACAGTCCATAGTATCACAAAAGAGTCGGACATGGCTGAGCACACATGCACATCACAGTCTAGCCTCTTCCACTCATGCCAGAGAAATCTTTCTAGATGACCAATCTTACTTGCTCCTCCCATCAAAGGTCAAGCTCAAGTCCATGAAGTATTCAAGTACAATGTCTTTCACTCTCTGGCTCCAGGTGACTATCAGACTTAACTATTTCTGTTTTCCTCCAGATTCCCAATGCTTGTCTAGCTTCTTTCTACATTTCCCAGTAAGTTGTCACATTTGATGTTCTGTGTTTCTTTGTGTACCTGTGTAACTGTTGCTGCTTTTGCCTTGAAAAAGGCAATCTTATTTTTCTGTTTAATGCCTCCTCTTCTTTCTGGATCCAGTCCCAAAGAATCTTCTCCACCCCTTTTCTTTTCTCTCCTACTTAGCACTAACTCCCTCTCCATCCCTGTGTTTCTATAGTAGGAATGCTTTACAGGAATGCTTTATACTTTTAATAAAGCATATGCTTTATTACACTGTAATTATTAACTTACCCCTTGATTTCCTCACTAGATGGGAGCTCCCACATCAGGAATGCATCATATTCAAATGTATTCTCTCCTCATTTAGTGCAGTGCCTAGAGCAAGCTGGGTGAATGAATACTGTTGAATTAAACAATAAGTGGTTCTTATTTGAGTATTGATAGCTGGAAGCAAAGGGACTTCAGATGGGCTCTTGAGAAGACCTTTTATGTGACAAAGATGACAAAGACTCTCTCCCCAAACTCTAGTCATGTTCTTCTGAGCCCTCTTTGTGACTTCACATTGCCCTTGGGTCCTTTGGTCTGTTGAGTTCAGTTTTAGCAAAAATTCTGTCAAGTTTAGCAAAACTCTCCCTGCCCTTTATGTTTTCTCCTAGTAATTTTCTACTCACTGACCTTTAGGTCAGCTCTTTGCCTGTGAATCCCCACCTGTCTTTCTGTATTCAGTATTAAACCCTATCTATCTCCTCTATTGGCAGGCATAGTGACCCAATCCAGGATTCTTGCCTGGAGAATCCCAAGGACAGAGGAGGAGCCTGGTGGGCTACAGTCCATGAGGTCACAAAGAGTTGGGCAAGAAGTGACTTAATATGCACATCTCTTCTGTTGTGATAGTTCTGAAACTTTTTGCAATATTCCTGAGTAAAATATTCCTTAATATTTTAGCTAAAGTCAGAATAAATAATTTTTCTTTAACATATGCCATGTTGTTCCTCTTGAGGAACATAAATGAGAATCTCTGAGAGGTACACTGATTCTTCCAGACCACTTTAAAAAATTCTACAGAACTGATGTTCTTTCCAACCTACATGATGGTTAATTTGTGTTTAAAGACTAACTTACTTGTATGTCAGAGTTTGACTATCTATTCAGGCTAATACCATTTTTAGATTTTTAGTTCAGTTCAGTTCAGTTCATTCGCTCAGTTGTGTCCGACTTTTTGTGACCCCATGAACTGCAGCATGCCAGGCCTCCCTACCCCTCACAAACTCCTGGAGTTCATCCAAACCCATGTCCATTGAGTCGGTGATGTCATCCAACCATCTCATTTTAATATCACATTAATACATACATGTTCATACTTACACATAAAAAAACCAGTTTTATAAAATAAGGCAAAAGTATACGTACATCTAAACAATTGTTGACCACGGAGATTCTCTAGGGACTTCCCTGGTGGCTCAGCCCATAAAGCATTTGCCTACAGTGTGGGAGACCTGGGTTTGATCCCTGGGTCAGGAAGATTCTCTGGAGAAGGAAATGGCAACCCACTCCAGTAATCTTGCTTGGAAAATCCCATGGACGGAGGAGCATAGTAGGCTACAGTCCATGGGATCACAAAGAGTCGGACACGACTGAGATTCTCTAAATGAGATAAAAATGCTAACCAAAGAAAATCACCCAGTGTCTAAGGAAGTCTAAGCATTTGTTATGTGCTACTTTTCCATATTTGCCTAATCAATATAATATCCTTAAGCAACCGTACACTTATTCCAATGATATTGACACTGATTAAATGCTAAAAAGAACTCTCCCCGGAGCATATGAATTGCAGTATTTTAGGAAAATCAATACTTCATAATTGCACTTCAGTGTTTCTTAAATATTTAAATGCCTCGTGCCTACCTCAAAAGACATATTAAACAGTACCTTTCCTGAGTACTTTGTTAAATATTTTTTCAGCACCTACTGCTAGAGGCTGAGAATATGGAGAAAAATCCAGAGCAAGTTCTCATCCTCATAGAGTTTATTTGGTAGTGCAAGAAAATGACAGTAAGAAACATGGGGGAAATATAGCAGTGCAAAAAAAATAGCAATATAAAAAATATAACAGTGTAAAAGAGATGGGGTTTATATAGAGGATGTTGTTTTATATGGAGTGATCTGAGAAAGATCTCTGAGAAAGTAATAATAGAGAAAAAATCCAGGGAGAGAGAGAGAGAGAAAACCATTCTGTACAAATCCCATATGGACACCCAGTGCAAAGGTGAGGTTGGAGTGTTGAGTTATTCAAGGAGCAGAAGGGGCTGGTGATAAGAGAGAGGCGGTACACCGGAAATGGTAGGGCCAGATCATTGTAAGGCTTCTGGATTTTAATTTTAGGTAAAATGGGACCATTGGAGGGTTGGGAAGAGAGGAGTGATGTAGCCGTCTTTGTTTTTAAAATGATCACTCAAATCACTGTGTGAACCATAGACTTTATGAGGACAAAGGCATAAGCAAAGAGAGTAGTTAAGAGGGGAGTGTAATAATGCAGAGGAAAATGACAGCAGTTTTGACCAGCAGTGTAGTCAAACACTGGGCTGGTTTGTGGATGTATTTTTGGAGATAGGTCTGCAGGATTTGCTGATAGAGTCACAGTTGGATGAAGGAGGAAAAAATGGAAGAAGGATGTTTCCATGGTGTTTTCTCTTAACAACATGAAGACTAAGATTACTACTTATTAAGATCAGAGGAGTGGTGATTTTGGAAGGAGGGAGTTGAGTGGTGAGGAGATCAGGAGTTTGCTTTTGAATGTGTTAAAAATCTATAACCAGTGCTGTCTCTTAGAAAAGAAATATGCTGCATTTGTTCTTGCCAAGATAGCAAGAGACTTAAAGCTATAGTTCTGCCTATGCAGTGGATCGTACACACAGATGGTCAGACATTGTAACGTAAAGGTGGATTACTTGCCTCAAAACCTATGGGAATGAAGATGGAAGTTAAGTGTCCCAAAGTCACCAACAGTATTTCCATATTTCACAAAGATGGAAGTGGTCTTCTAATTAGATAATTAAGCTTCAAAGCAGCTTGGATAGAACTCTGTCCAGAGAAAGCCTGCATCTTTCTCTCTCGCGTTAAAGCACAGACAGCTTTCTCAGCTTCAGGGACTCTTCAGCGTATGAAAGCACCACTTCTAGCCAAGAGGCTTTCTGTGCTTGCTTATAAAGGGTGCTATGTTGCCTCAAAAATAAGAAATCATCAGTGTTGTCTTTCTTAAAATTATAGGCAGGTCTAGAATTTGAGGTAGACATTAATGTCTTTTATAACTCTTACATATACAGTATGTAATTAGATGTCCTTGCATGAAAAATTCTATGAAATAGATTGGACAGTTATTCAGAGGAGATGATGGTACCCCACTCCAGTACTCTTGCCTGACAAATCCATGGACGGAGGAGCCTGGTAGGCTGCAGTCCATGGGGTCGCAAAGAGTCGGACATGACTGAGCAACTTCCCTTTCACTTTTCACTTTCATGCATTGGAGAAGGAAATGGCAACCCACTCCAGTGTTCTTGCCTGGAGAATCCCAGGGACAGGGGGGCCTGGTGGGCTGCCATCTATGGGGTCGCACAGAGTCGGACATGACTGAAGTGACTTAGCAGCAACAGCAGCAGCAGCACAGTTATTATCATTGTGAGCTAAGAAATCCAAAGTCTCCCAAAAAAGAAAAGAAAAGGAGAATAGAAGAAACATGGGGGGTGGGAGGTGGGATGAATTGGGAGAGTAGTACTGACATGTATACACTGCTGTGTGTAAAATAGACAGCTGTGGGAACCTCCTCCACAGCACAGGGAGCTCAGCTCAGTGCTCTGTGTTGACCTAGAGGGGCGGGATGGGAGGTGGGAGGAAAACCCAAGAAGGAGGGGCTATATGTACACGTGTAGCTAACACAACATTGTAAAGCAATCATACTCCAATAATAAAAATTTTAAGATGTTAATAAAATAAAATTTTAAAATGATAAACTACATTCTAGAAGTAGTAGCAGCCCAAAGTTACAAAGATGATGTTATCAGAGCTGAGAGGAGGGAACGGTGTCTTAGCTTCTGGTGCAGTATTCTTTACAACACAGTACACAAATATAATCAGTGAGCATTTAACTCTGTGCTTCTTAATTTCTTATGTAGGTTTTCTTTTGGACCCAGCAAGGATCCCTGCAGTGTTTATGTACGCGTTTATGTACGAGTGTTGCTGAGATATAATTCAGAGGAAGTTATTGTCAAGTTGAGGAGGGACTTGCTTTTATTGAATGATCATAAAATATCTTATATAAGCAATTGGAGACTATCCAGTTCTTTCTGGTTGCAGAGAAACTTATCCTTCAACTCCTGGAGACAAGAATTTTAAATTCAACCAATGAAGCACAGGCAAATAGCATTACCTCACCCAAAGAATGTTTCATTGGCTGTTCACTTTCCAAGTTGCTTAAAAATAGTTTCTAATATTTTAACCCTTATGTTTGTAAATCCTACATGATGCAGTGTTAGAGAAAACTCTTAATACTAAAGACATTCTATGTGATATACACATAATGTATGGTTAGAGTAAAGAAGGGAATGCCACTTATCGCCATTAAAAACATATTATAATGCCAATGATCAATTTGATTTTTAAAAATAAACCTTAATTTTCTTTTTTGCTGAATCATAATATCTGTATTTGCTTGCTAGAAATGTATCATACTTGAACTAAAAGAGCAAAAAGAATCACAAACTATGGTCTGCTATGTGTACCAAATCCCATAGCTTCTGAAATATCCAGTATTTTCCATGGATTATACTTTCTCATACATTTGTCTTTGGCAAGTTGGGGGTTGCTATTGGTTTATGTGCTGGAGAAGGAAGTATAAATCTATTTATGTGTGAAAAAATGATGAATCCAGTTAAGGAATTTGTTGTTGTTTAGCCACTAAATGTGTCCGACTCTTTGTGACCCCATGGACTGTAGCCCACCAGGATCCTCTGTCTATAGGATTTTCCAGATAAGAATACTGGAGTAGATTGCCATTTCCTTCTCCAGGGGATCTTTCCAACCCAGGACCGGAACCCAGGTCTCCAGGGAAGCCGCCAGGGAAGCCCCCAGGGAAGCCCCCAGGGAAGCCCCCAAAATGACCGTAATTCTTAATAGCTAATAGGATGATGAAAGTTTATTCCAGAAGACAAGATCTGAGTCTTCTGTCTCTTTTACAGTTCACAGACCTAGTTCCTCTGAGTTTTAAGGTGGTTTAAAGTGTCATGATCTTGGAAAAGATCTAGATTTGACACCTCGCTCTATCACTTTCTGAATTGTAATTTCTGACAAACTATTTGAATTACATGAGCTTTACTTTCCTTGTCTACAAAACTAGGAGAAATGGAACCCTATAACAAATAGTTGAACCCTATTACAAAAAGTTGCATAGATTCTTCCCTCTTGTCATCTTCTTTACTGTCTTCCCTTTATTCTGGGTGAAATTTTTTCATTCTGGATGATATTTTATTTGTATTAGCTGCTCAGTCGTGTCCGACTCTTTATGACCCCATGGACTGTAGCCTGCCAGACTCCTCTGTCCATGGAATTTTCCAGGCAAGAATAGTGGAGTGAGTACAGGTTGCCATTTCCTCCTCCAGGGGATCTTCCCAGCCCTGGGATCAAACCTGCATCTCTTGTGTCTCCTGCATTGGCAGGCAGATTCTTTACCACTAGTGCCACCCAGGAAGCCTATTTTGTTCTTAGCAGGAATTTTCTGGTACCACCTGCCACTTTACTCATTCCTGTCCCATCATGAGATGCTGAAACATTTTACTCATGGCTTAACTACTTTCTGAGTTTCTAGCCAATCTCCATCAAAACAGAAAGAAGTAAATAAACAGCATCCAGCTCCCAAATTAATGGATATTGCTTTACCTTGAACATCTGAATGTCACAAGGATACAGCCTTCAGATTTACCTCTGAAGTGTACTTCTTTGTTCTGAACGGCTGTGTCTTATTTTCTTGTTCAACTATTCAGTTCCATGATAAAATAAGTCTTAACCTTTGACCTAGCCATTGTTGGTGGCGCCTACCTTTCCTCAAGAATGAGCCATGCTGGCCTCTCAAAGTACGGGGACTCTCTTCAAGAGCCACAGGCTTGACCTGATTCTATGTTATAACTACTACCAGTAACCTATTTGTCTTGATCTTTGGGGGCTTTAGTTTCTTAAATTAATTGGTCTTTGCCTGTGCTGGGTCTTCACTGCTGTGTGCAGGCTTTCTCTAGTTGCAGCCAGCAGGGTCTATTGTCTAAGGGCTTCTCATTGTGGGGCTTCTCTTGTTGCAGATCATGGGCTCTAGTGCTCGGCCTCAGTAGTTGTGGTGCATGGACTTAGTTGCTCCATGGCATGTGGGGATCTTCCTGGACCAGGGATCGAACCCATGTCCCCTGCCTTGGATTACCAGAGAAGTCCTGGGCTTTACATTGCTGGGCAGAAAATTGGCATACATCCTTCAAGATTAGTTCATTCATTCTCTGTTTCACTTTTTCATTCATCCTTTATTCATTTTCTGAGCATGTAAACTTTATGTCAGATCTTCCCTAAGTTCTAGGATGCAAAGTAAAATATACTCGAGTTAATTCCATTGGTCTCAATCTGACCATGTCTCAACTTCACCTCATACAGCACTTATCCCAACATGACTTATAGGTGAGCCCGACATATCCTTAAATGCTACCTTTTACTATTTATAGGAAAAGATGTTCAAATGGGAAATTAAAATGCCATTAACAGATCCAAATGCATATTGAATAGTTTGGATATTTCCTGAAGTCTTTAATTCACCAGAAGACAAATAAGCAAATAGTCTTTTCCAAGTAGAATTTTTTACATTAAAAACAAAATAAGTTAGAAACAGTAATATCTTTAGAAGTGTTTTTCAGTAACATACTGCACTTTCCTAGGGAGAGGCAGAGCATGGAACAAAACAAATTTCATACAGATCTCTGTCTTCTCTATACAAATTCTCTAATCATCCTAGTGGTTGATTTGTTACAGTTCTAATAAAGTTAATGGAAATGATCAAAATCTTTCCAAGTATTTATTGCTTTTATTAAAAAAAATCAATACCCAGCTTTCCACCAAATTGTAATAAAGAATGAAGCCAATATGTAGACTTTACAGAGTCTTCCAGAAATGTCTATTTAAAATGACCTAACACAAGGACAAATACCCTAATACTTCTGTGGGCCTCCAATGCCTGACCTACTGGCAGCCAGACTTGCGTTCTCTTAGCCACTTCTTACAGGAGCAGTGGTTGTAATTGGCAGTTGCTTTTCTCTGGTTGATCTTGGTATTAAGTCACATCCTTCAGTCTGAATTTCAGTGGTCACATGCAATCTCTTTTCATGTCAAGTTGACCTTGGATTTTGTGTGTGGAAATAAGGGCATAGCACAGCCAGAATTTCTAGCTGGCCCTAGAA
Organism: Oreotragus oreotragus; assembly: GCA_006410675.1. Classification (NCBI taxonomy): domain Eukaryota; kingdom Metazoa; phylum Chordata; class Mammalia; order Artiodactyla; family Bovidae; genus Oreotragus; species Oreotragus oreotragus. Next base: position 15,282 of record SJYX01003967.1, on the reverse strand, counting down.
CCCCAAGTTGATTTCCATGTTAGGGTTCCTCTCCCTGAATTGTTAGTTCCCATCTGAAGGTTTTTTTTTTTTTTTTTTTTAATTTGCTCCTATCAAATCCCCCTGGTGGCTCCAAGATAAAGAATCCTCCTGCCATGTAGATCCAGGAGATGTGGGATCCATCCCTGGGTCAGGAAGATGCCCTGGAAGAGGAAATGGCAACCTGCTCTAGTATTATTGCCTGGAGAATTCCATGGACAAAGGAACCTGGCAAGTGACAGTCCATGGGATCTCAAAGAATTGGACATAACTTAGCGACTAAATAACAGCAGCAACTATGCAGTCTCAATGATTAAGATCCTCTTGTTCTCTGTAACTTTTCCATACATTTATTTTTGAAACAAATATTTATTGAACAATTATAATGTGCCAGCCAGGTACTTGTTACTGCATTATAGCAGTAACAAGGTGAGATTTTCCCTATCTCCAGAGAATTTAGAGTCTATTGAGGTGATAGGTATGTAACAAGACATTACTTTAAAATACAGGGAGTGTTAAGAGGAGAAGTATAATACCTATCTCCTCAAGGGGCTCAATTTTGAATCTGCTCAATGAGGAAATTTCCTAGAATCATAACAACAGTTTACTGATTGCCAAGAGTCCTGCTGCTGTCTCTTATACACATCTAGATGTGTATAAGAGACAGGTTGTTCCTCTTGAGGAACATAAATGAGAATCTCTGAGAGGTACACTGATTCTTCCAGACCACTTTAAAAAATTCTACAGAACTGATGTTCTTTCCAACCTACATGATGGTTAATTTGTGTTTAAAGACTAACTTACTTGTATGTCAGAGTTTGACTATCTATTCAGGCTAATACCATTTTTAGATTTTTAGTTCAGTTCAGTTCAGTTCATTCGCTCAGTTGTGTCCGACTTTTTGTGACCCCATGAACTGCAGCATGCCAGGCCTCCCTACCCCTCACAAACTCCTGGAGTTCATCCAAACCCATGTCCATTGAGTCGGTGATGTCATCCAACCATCTCATTTTAATATCACATTAATACATACATGTTCATACTTACACATAAAAAAACCAGTTTTATAAAATAAGGCAAAAGTATACGTACATCTAAACAATTGTTGACCACGGAGATTCTCTAGGGACTTCCCTGGTGGCTCAGCCCATAAAGCATTTGCCTACAGTGTGGGAGACCTGGGTTTGATCCCTGGGTCAGGAAGATTCTCTGGAGAAGGAAATGGCAACCCACTCCAGTAATCTTGCTTGGAAAATCCCATGGACGGAGGAGCATAGTAGGCTACAGTCCATGGGATCACAAAGAGTCGGACACGACTGAGATTCTCTAAATGAGATAAAAATGCTAACCAAAGAAAATCACCCAGTGTCTAAGGAAGTCTAAGCATTTGTTATGTGCTACTTTTCCATATTTGCCTAATCAATATAATATCCTTAAGCAACCGTACACTTATTCCAATGATATTGACACTGATTAAATGCTAAAAAGAACTCTCCCCGGAGCATATGAATTGCAGTATTTTAGGAAAATCAATACTTCATAATTGCACTTCAGTGTTTCTTAAATATTTAAATGCCTCGTGCCTACCTCAAAAGACATATTAAACAGTACCTTTCCTGAGTACTTTGTTAAATATTTTTTCAGCACCTACTGCTAGAGGCTGAGAATATGGAGAAAAATCCAGAGCAAGTTCTCATCCTCATAGAGTTTATTTGGTAGTGCAAGAAAATGACAGTAAGAAACATGGGGGAAATATAGCAGTGCAAAAAAAATAGCAATATAAAAAATATAACAGTGTAAAAGAGATGGGGTTTATATAGAGGATGTTGTTTTATATGGAGTGATCTGAGAAAGATCTCTGAGAAAGTAATAATAGAGAAAAAATCCAGGGAGAGAGAGAGAGAGAAAACCATTCTGTACAAATCCCATATGGACACCCAGTGCAAAGGTGAGGTTGGAGTGTTGAGTTATTCAAGGAGCAGAAGGGGCTGGTGATAAGAGAGAGGCGGTACACCGGAAATGGTAGGGCCAGATCATTGTAAGGCTTCTGGATTTTAATTTTAGGTAAAATGGGACCATTGGAGGGTTGGGAAGAGAGGAGTGATGTAGCTGTCTTTGTTTTTAAAATGATCACTCAAATCACTGTGTGAACCATAGACTTTATGAGGACAAAGGCATAAGCAAAGAGAGTAGTTAAGAGGGGAGTGTAATAATGCAGAGGAAAATGACAGCAGTTTTGACCAGCAGTGTAGTCAAACACTGGGCTGGTTTGTGGATGTATTTTTGGAGATAGGTCTGCAGGATTTGCTGATAGAGTCACAGTTGGATGAAGGAGGAAAAAATGGAAGAAGGATGTTTCCATGGTGTTTTCTCTTAACAACATGAAGACTAAGATTACTACTTATTAAGATCAGAGGAGTGGTGATTTTGGAAGGAGGGAGTTGAGTGGTGAGGAGATCAGGAGTTTGCTTTTGAATGTGTTAAAAATCTATAACCAGTGCTGTCTCTTAGAAAAGAAATATGCTGCATTTGTTCTTGCCAAGATAGCAAGAGACTTAAAGCTATAGTTCTGCCTATGCAGTGGATCGTACACACAGATGGTCAGACATTGTAACATGAAGGTGGATTACTTGCCTCAAAACCTATGGGAATGAAGATGGAAGTTAAGTGTCCCAAAGTCACCAACAGTATTTCCATATTTCACAAAGATAGAAGTGGTCTTCTAATTAGATAATTAAGCTTCAAAGCAGCTTGGATAGAACTCTGTCCAGAGAAAGCCTGCATCTTTCTCTCTCGCGTTAAAGCACAGACAGCTTTCTCAGCTTCAGGGACTCTTCAGCGTATGAAAGCACCACTTCTAGCCAAGAGGCTTTCTGTGCTTGCTTATAAAGGGTGCTATGTTGCCTCAAAAATAAGAAATCATCAGTGTTGTCTTTCTTAAAATTATAGGCAGGTCTAGAATTTGAGGTAGACATTAATGTCTTTTATAACTCTTACATATACAGTATGTAATTAGATGTCCTTGCATGAAAAATTCTATGAAATAGATTGGACAGTTATTCAGAGGAGATGATGGTACCCCACTCCAGTACTCTTGCCTGACAAATCCATGGACGGAGGAGCCTGGTAGGCTGCAGTCCATGGGGTCGCAAAGAGTCGGACATGACTGAGCAACTTCCCTTTCACTTTTCACTTTCATGCATTGGAGAAGGAAATGGCAACCCACTCCAGTGTTCTTGCCTGGAGAATCCCAGGGACAGGGGGGCCTGGTGGGCTGCCATCTATGGGGTCGCACAGAGTCGGACATGACTGAAGTGACTTAGCAGCAACAGCAGCAGCAGCACAGTTATTATCATTGTGAGCTAAGAAATCCAAAGTCTCCCAAAAAAGAAAAGAAAAGGAGAATAGAAGAAACATGGGGGGTGGGAGGTGGGATGAATTGGGAGAGTAGTACTGACATGTATACACTGCTGTGTGTAAAATAGACAGCTGTGGGAACCTCCTCCACAGCACAGGGAGCTCAGCTCAGTGCTCTGTGTTGACCTAGAGGGGCGGGATGGGAGGTGGGAGGAAAACCCAAGAAGGAGGGGCTATATGTACACGTGTAGCTAACACAACATTGTAAAGCAATCATACTCCAATAATAAAAATTTTAAGATGTTAATAAAATAAAATTTTAAAATGATAAACTACATTCTAGAAGTAGTAGCAGCCCAAAGTTACAAAGATGATGTTATCAGAGCTGAGAGGAGGGAACGGTGTCTTAGCTTCTGGTGCAGTATTCTTTACAACACAGTACACAAATATAATCAGTGAGCATTTAACTCTGTGTTTCTTAATTTCTTATGTAGGTTTTCTTTTGGACCCAGCAAGGATCCCTGCAGTGTTTATGTACGCGTTTATGTACGAGTGTTGCTGAGATATAATTCAGAGGAAGTTATTGTCAAGTTGAGGAGGGACTTGCTTTTATTGAATGATCATAAAATATCTTATATAAGCAATTGGAGACTATCCAGTTCTTTCTGGTTGCAGAGAAACTTATCCTTCAACTCCTGGAGACAAGAATTTTAAATTCAACCAATGAAGCACAGGCAAATAGCATTACCTCACCCAAAGAATGTTTCATTGGCTGTTCACTTTCCAAGTTGCTTAAAAATAGTTTCTAATATTTTAACCCTTATGTTTGTAAATCCTACATGATGCAGTGTTAGAGAAAACTCTTAATACTAAAGACATTCTATGTGATATACACATAATGTATGGTTAGAGTAAAGAAGGGAATGCCACTTATCGCCATTAAAAACATATTATAATGCCAATGATCAATTTGATTTTTAAAAATAAACCTTAATTTTCTTTTTTGCTGAATCATAATATCTGTATTTGCTTGCTAGAAATGTATCATACTTGAACTAAAAGAGCAAAAAGAATCACAAACTATGGTCTGCTATGTGTACCAAATCCCATAGCTTCTGAAATATCCAGTATTTTCCATGGATTATACTTTCTCATACATTTGTCTTTGGCAAGTTGGGGGTTGCTATTGGTTTATGTGCTGGAGAAGGAAGTATAAATCTATTTATGTGTGAAAAAATGATGAATCCAGTTAAGGAATTTGTTGTTGTTTAGCCACTAAATGTGTCCGACTCTTTGTGACCCCATGGACTGTAGCCCACCAGGATCCTCTGTCTATAGGATTTTCCAGATAAGAATACTGGAGTAGATTGCCATTTCCTTCTCCAGGGGATCTTTCCAACCCAGGACCGGAACCCAGGTCTCCAGGGAAGCCGCCAGGGAAGCCCCCAGGGAAGCCCCCAGGGAAGCCCCCAAAATGACCGTAATTCTTAATAGCTAATAGGATGATGAAAGTTTATTCCAGAAGACAAGATCTGAGTCTTCTGTCTCTTTTACAGTTCACAGACCTAGTTCCTCTGAGTTTTAAGGTGGTTTAAAGTGTCATGATCTTGGAAAAGATCTAGATTTGACACCTCGCTCTATCACTTTCTGAATTGTAATTTCTGACAAACTATTTGAATTACATGAGCTTTACTTTCCTTGTCTACAAAACTAGGAGAAATGGAACCCTATAACAAATAGTTGAACCCTATTACAAAAAGTTGCATAGATTCTTCCCTCTTGTCATCTTCTTTACTGTCTTCCCTTTATTCTGGGTGAAATTTTTTCATTCTGGATGATATTTTATTTGTATTAGCTGCTCAGTTGTGTCCGACTCTTTATGACCCCATGGACTGTAGCCTGCCAGACTCCTCTGTCCATGGAATTTTCCAGGCAAGAATAGTGGAGTGAGTACAGGTTGCCATTTCCTCCTCCAGGGGATCTTCCCAGCCCTGGGATCAAACCTGCATCTCTTGTGTCTCCTGCATTGGCAGGCAGATTCTTTACCACTAGTGCCACCCAGGAAGCCTATTTTGTTCTTAGCAGGAATTTTCTGGTACCACCTGCCACTTTACTCATTCCTGTCCCATCATGAGATGCTGAAACATTTTACTCATGGCTTAACTACTTTCTGAGTTTCTAGCCAATCTCCATCAAAACAGAAAGAAGTAAATAAACAGCATCCAGCTCCCAAATTAATGGATATTGCTTTACCTTGAACATCTGAATGTCACAAGGATACAGCCTTCAGATTTACCTCTGAAGTGTACTTCTTTGTTCTGAACGGCTGTGTCTTATTTTCTTGTTCAACTATTCAGTTCCATGATAAAATAAGTCTTAACCTTTGACCTAGCCATTGTTGGTGGCACCTACCTTTCCTCAAGAATGAGCCATGCTGGCCTCTCAAAGTACGGGGACTCTCTTCAAGAGCCACAGGCTTGACCTGATTCTATGTTATAACTACTACCAGTAACCTATTTGTCTTGATCTTTGGGGGCTTTAGTTTCTTAAATTAATTGGTCTTTGCCTGTGCTGGGTCTTCACTGCTGTGTGCAGGCTTTCTCTAGTTGCAGCCAGCAGGGTCTATTGTCTAAGGGCTTCTCATTGTGGGGCTTCTCTTGTTGCAGATCATGGGCTCTAGTGCTCGGCCTCAGTAGTTGTGGTGCATGGACTTAGTTGCTCCATGGCATGTGGGGATCTTCCTGGACCAGGGATCGAACCCATGTCCCCTGCCTTGGATTACCAGAGAAGTCCTGGGCTTTACATTGCTGGGCAGAAAATTGGCATACATCCTTCAAGATTAGTTCATTCATTCTCTGTTTCACTTTTTCATTCATCCTTTATTCATTTTCTGAGCATGTAAACTTTATGTCAGATCTTCCCTAAGTTCTAGGATGCAAAGTAAAATATACTCGAGTTAATTCCATTGGTCTCAATCTGACCATGTCTCAACTTCACCTCATACAGCACTTATCCCAACATGACTTATAGGTGAGCCCGACATATCCTTAAATGCTACCTTTTACTATTTATAGGAAAAGATGTTCAAATGGGAAATTAAAATGCCATTAACAGATCCAAATGCATATTGAATAGTTTGGATATTTCCTGAAGTCTTTAATTCACCAGAAGACAAATAAGCAAATAGTCTTTTCCAAGTAGAATTTTTTACATTAAAAACAAAATAAGTTAGAAACAGTAATATCTTTAGAAGTGTTTTTCAGTAACATACTGCACTTTCCTAGGGAGAGGCAGAGCATGGAACAAAACAAATTTCATACAGATCTCTGTCTTCTCTATACAAATTCTCTAATCATCCTAGTGGTTGATTTGTTACAGTTCTAATAAAGTTAATGGAAATGATCAAAATCTTTCCAAGTATTTATTGCTTTTATTAAAAAAAATCAATACCCAGCTTTCCACCAAATTGTAATAAAGAATGAAGCCAATATGTAGACTTTACAGAGTCTTCCAGAAATGTCTATTTAAAATGACCTAACACAAGGACAAATACCCTAATACTTCTGTGGGCCTCCAATGCCTGACCTACTGGCAGCCAGACTTGCGTTCTCTTAGCCACTTCTTACAGGAGCAGTGGTTGTAATTGGCAGTTGCTTTTCTCTGGTTGATCTTGGTATTAAGTCACATCCTTCAGTCTGAATTTCAGTGGTCACATGCAATCTCTTTTCATGTCAAGTTGACCTTGGATTTTGTGTGTGGAAATAAGGGCATAGCACAGCCAGAATTTCTAGCTGGCCCTAGAACCCCAAGTTGATTTCCATGTTAGGGTTCCTCTCCCTGAATTGTTAGTTCCCATCTGAAGGTTTTTTTTTTTTTTTTTTTTAATTTGCTCCTATCAAATCCCCCTGGTGGCTCCAAGATAAAGAATCCTCCTGCCATGTAGATCCAGGAGATGTGGGATCCATCCCTGGGTCAGGAAGATGCCCTGGAAGAGGAAATGGCAACCTGCTCTAGTATTATTGCCTGGAGAATTCCATGGACAAAGGAACCTGGCAAGTGACAGTCCATGGGATCTCAAAGAATTGGACATAACTTAGCGACTAAATAACAGCAGCAACTATGCAGTCTCAATGATTAAGATCCTCTTGTTCTCTGTAACTTTTCCATACATTTATTTTTGAAACAAATATTTATTGAACAATTATAATGTGCCAGCCAGGTACTTGTTACTGCATTATAGCAGTAACAAGGTGAGATTTTCCCTATCTCCAGAGAATTTAGAGTCTATTGAGGTGATAGGTATGTAACAAGACATTACTTTAAAATACAGGGAGTGTTAAGAGGAGAAGTATAATACCTATCTCCTCAAGGGGCTCAATTTTGAATCTGCTCAATGAGGAAATTTCCTAGAATCATAACAACAGTTTACTGATTGCCAAGAGTCCTGCTGCTCTTCCTTTCAATTTCTCCATACCATGTCCTGCCTACCTGATTCTACTCCTCAACACTGATCACTTAGAAACTTATAACTGAGTCTTGTTCCACTATTTCACTGTGCTCAGAGCTACCTGGTTATCTCTTCAGCTGACCTCAGTTGCAGGGTCAGCTCCTTCTAGCAGGACTTTGGCATTTAGCTGCAAGCTAGCCACTGTGCCTTACTCTTCCTCCCAGCTCTACAAGCAGAAGGCCCAGGATTCAATGCATATCAGCCCAGTGGGCTGCAGGCGCAAAAAAAGTGTATTACTTGCTCAGCTGTGTCCGACCCTCCACCGCCATGAGCTGTCATCCGCCAGGCTCCTTTGTCCATGGGATTCTCCAGGCAAGAATCCTAGAGTAGTTTGCCATTCCCCTCCCCAAGGGATCTTCCCAACTCAGGGACTGAACCTGGGTCTCCTGCATTGCAGATAGATTCTTTACAATCTGAGCCACCAAGGAAGCCCATTATAAATACTTATGGAAATTTGGATTTGAAACTGACTTTTTCTGTAGTTAAACCATGTCAGTGCCTTAAGATACAATGCATTGTTTCTTTAAGGAACTTGCAATCTCTAACAGAGAACCTGATTCATTCCAAGGCAATGTTATACTTTAAACTTCCTTAATGAGGTATGCACTAGTTTCTCATGTGCCAAACAGAAATAATTAGTGTTGAGTTGAGAATTAAAAAGAGATAATACATGGGAAAACACTTCAATGCATCACACCAATGTGAAATACTTTTATAGTTGATTGCTAAAGGATACACTAGTAAGATGAAAAAGTGTCACCACCATCAGAATTGGCTTGCTTATGCCCAAGAGAGTAAAATTTGTTCTTCTTTGGGTGTCAGTTTTCTCTTCTATTAAGTGAATGACTTTCCAGTATTAATATTGATTCCATTATACTATTGTATCTTATAAATGCTTAAATATTTCAGTAAAATCCATCAACATATTCATAGTCAAAGTGTTACCAAAAGGTACATGTGAGGTCTGGCTGCTCACCACTCAAAAGCCAATTAACAGGCCAGGCTGGTGGAAAGGGAAGTTTGCTTTACTCCAGATGCTGGCAGCTGAGAGGAGGAGGGTGTCGAGCATCTGTCCAAAGGCCAACTCCCCCTACTCCCACTGGCAATCAGTGGGGCAAGAGCTTTTATAGACAGAGTGGGGAGGGAATTACATACAGAAACAGCACAGTCAGCTCTAAGAGTCATCTTCAGATTGGTCCATGGTGGTCTGACCAGCATCATCTCGGTTGTTTTAGGTACAGTTAATCTTCAGTTCCAGGGTCCATTTGTTCTTGTTTCTTTGTGGCCAGTTCTTGGAATCGGGCAGCTCATGTCCTGGGTACAGTCTTGTCATCATGTAGGTAACCTCTCCACCTGGTGTCTCAGTATCCATAAGACAGCTCACAGGATGGGACTCAGAATATTGTCTATAGTCCTTGAGAAAGAACTAAAGGTCCTTGACTATCTTTACTGACTGCATTATTATTATGTAGTCTCCTTTGACTGTTTTCCTTTGTTTCAGCATTCCTCACTTCTCTGATTAAACTTATCTTTCAACTAAAGCTTTCCACAGACAAAAGGAAGGCAGAGTACATGGTGGGCAGAGGCAGGGAGGGATGGTGGCAGCAAGGACCATAAAGTCCTGCTCTGTTTCAGTAGAGAGTCCTGCTCTGTTTCAGTCACAGGGCCTGTGTGATAGGCTTCCGGAAGCATTTGCTATTTTTCATATTAGTATTAGATAGTTAGAGTTACCATTTCTTTCTGCCAAGCAGAGGATGGGATAAATATCTCAGTAAGTACAGTTTACTGGCTGTTTACTGGCTGTTGACAAAGAGAAGCATTAGTAGTGTAGTGGATTTGAAGTTGCAAGCCTTGGTTTCAGGTTCTAGCTTTTCCATGGAATGCTTTTGGGCAAGTTGTGTTACCTCTCTAAGGCTCAGTTCTCCCATCTGTATAAACAGCTAAAGCTTCTCTTTACAGAGCAGACTACCTCACAGGGTCATTATGAACTTTAAAAATAAAATATTTAATCATCTGAAAGGTACTATATAAAACTAAATGATTATATGTTGTCTTCTAACATGTTTTATTACAAATAATTCAAGAATTTATTAAATAAAATGCAAATAGCCCTTGGACACTTTCAAATATTTTCAAGTATAAAAATAGCCTTAGTTTTGGCAGCCTGGTTGGGAAGGGAGTTTGGGGGAGAGTGGACACTTGTATATGTATGGCTGAGTCCCTTCACTGTTCACCTGAAACTATCATAACATTGTTAATCAGCCAAACCCCAATAGAAAATAAAAAGCTTAAAAAAAACAGTCTAAGCTCTTTTATCACTTGTAACTTAATTGATGACTTAACATTGGCAGGATTGGATTAAGCTGTTAAGAAAACTCACAATTATCAGTTTGGAGGGAAAGAGCCCTATGTCCAGAGTTTGCCTCATGGACAAAAGAGCTGTCAGGAGACCAGCAGTTGGGTACAATCTGTGCCTCACTGCCAAGGCTTTGGAGAACAACAGACTGTATCCTCTTATATATGTGGTCCATGTTCCAAACTGGAAGTATATTATACATTGAAAAACACAGGAATGAAAACATTACCAGCATTAAGGCTAGATCTGCTTGGAAGAGATTTTGTGGTGCATTGCAGATAAACAGCAGCTGCACTACTGAGTCCAGTTCTGGAATCAGCTTCAGTTTCCACTTGCTGCCTTGGTCAATCAGCTAAGGAAAAGGAAAGAACCAGAGTTCAGCAGTGGGCCAGAAGGGATCCTGAGGCAATTTTCCAGGGAAAATTTAAAAAGGGAAAAGGGAAAAGACTCTATGCTGCACTGGGTTGCTATAAAAATCAGATTAAATGCAGAACATCCCAGGTGAGAATCCTGTGAAAGAAAATAATTAAAAAATGTAATTTGATGTAAAAGCTGTATTCCAAAAGGACATACTGAGATTAATATTCGCTACCTTTGAAAGAGATGTGAGTGCTTCAGTCAGCTTTCCCAGGGCACGTGTGAACACTGAGTGCTTGATACTGTAATGCCGTTATCCAGTTTATCATTCCCAACAGTCAGAACAGTCCCATTTTCTCACTGGGGAAATGGATTGGGTTTAACTGCACTAAGCTCACAAACCGGCCATTTCCAGGTTTGTTCTTTCTGACTACTAAACCCCAACCATCATTCAAATCTGTCAAGCAGAGAAATTTTATAAAATGCACTTAAAACTTAAGTGGTTGAAAGAGCCCACAGTTGCCTAGCAACAGAGCTTTCAGAGGTAAGCAATGTGACGCGCTGAAGAAATCTCTAGAGAAGAGAGGAAACCTTGCTTCTAGCTGTAGCTTTCTTGCTTCTTTAAGTAGGGAAAGCATTTCTGCACTTGAGGGAACTCATGTATAAACTGACGTGCTTGAGTTAGATTATCACTAGGGTTCCTTTCATTATTTTATCTGTGATTGGATGGAATTTCAAATTAGTATCATCTCAGACTCTGAGATATGACCCTTGAGTTTAGATTCTAATTTCGCTTTCTTGCTAAATCACTTCTGTCGTGTCTGACTCTTTACAACCTGTAGTCTGCCAAGCTCCTCTGTCCATGGGAGTCTCCAGGCAAGAATACTGGAGTGGGTTGCCATGCTCTCCTCCAGGGCATCTTCCCAGGGATTGAACCCGCATCTCCTGCATTTCCTAAATTGCAGAGGATTCTTTACCCACTAAGCCATCTGGGAAGACCAGATTCCAATGTTTTCATTGATTAATGCATTTTTGACCATTCCCAAATTCCTTGCTTGCCTAACCCTCTAAGTAAGATACTATCCTGTCAATATACAATTCTTTTGCATGATTTACTTAAAGAACAAATGTTTCCTGAGAAAGTATAGAATACAAGGCACTATATTTGGGCTAAGGGAATAAAAATGAGTAAATCACAAACTGCTTCTTCTAGGAACTTGCAGCTTTGCGGAGCCAAAAATACATTTAAAAATTATCTAGATATTCTATTTCTTCTTGTGTTGGACTATTTCTCTTTAATCTTTGTTCCTTCCTCTGTTTTCCAGTACCTAGCAAATGCAGTTGTTCAAATAATATTTATTGAATGAGTAAATGACGGAAGAGCCTGGAAGGCTGCAGTCCATGGGGTCACTGAGGGTCGGACACGACTGAGCGACTTCACTTTCACTTTTCACTTTCACTTTCACGAAGAAGGAAATGGCAACCCACTCCAGTGTCCTTGACTGGAGAATCCCNGGCTGCAGTCCATGGGGTCACTGAGGGTCGGACACGACTGAGCGACTTCACTTTCACTTTTCACTTTCACTTTCACGAAGAAGGAAATGGCAACCCACTCCAGTGTCCTTGACTGGAGAATCCCAGGGACTGGGGAGCCTGGTGGGCTGCTGTCTGTGGCGTCGCACTGAGTCAAACACGACTGAAGTGATTTAGCAGCAAATGACTTAATATAGGATTTGGACAGAGGACACTGAGGGGGTCACAGTCCATAGGGTTGCACAGAGTAGGACATGACAGAGCAACTAACACTTCCACACTCACACTCACATGCATATCCATGTGTGTATATCTAATTCTAGTGTTTAGTTGAGCGTGACTATAAGCAGCTTTGCCATGAGGCTTCATAAATCATCTCCAGATACTCAGCAAGAAGCAGAGTAAACAGACACAGGCTGGGTCAAAACTAACAGACCTAAATGTAGTACTCATCTCTAAGAGCATACATAAACCTGAATGAGTTTATCCACAAGCCGTGTTAATTATTTCTTGATCTGGGTTATCATTTAACACAAAAGGGTGTGATCTGATGGATGGTGCAAACTAAAGAGATGTCTAGATAATGGAGATATATCTAGTCAAGTGAAATCAACATATGATTGCAGGAGGTTCATTTGGCCTCAAACAAAATGGAAATCAATAAAGGAAGTAGAGAAAGCAAATTTTTTTATTAAAAGAAATCCATACTTTTTTAAAATTAAGAACTGGATAAGCAGACATAATGACAACATATAGCTGAAAAAGTACACTGACTATATGACTACTGTTCTAAGTCATTACAATAGTCTCCTGACAGTAGCTGGCAAGAGTAACTTGGAAAATAACTTAATCCAGCAGTAGGACAAAAACATCATCAATAGTACTTAATAAACGTTCTTTATATGTATATATCTATATGCATACATGTGTGCTAAATTGCTTCAGTCATGTCCAACTCTCCATGACCCCACAGACTGCAGCCCACCAGGCTCCTCTATCCATGGAATTCTCCAGGCAAGAACACTGGAGAGGCTTGCCATGTCCTCGTCCAGGGGATCTTCTCGACCCAGGGATTGAATCCCTGTCTCTTATTTCTCCTGCATTGACAGGTGGGTTCATAACCACTATCGCCACCTGGGAAGCTCATATATCTATATGTGAGTGAGAGTAAGTCAGTCAGTCATGTCCGACTATCTGCGACTCTATGGACTATACAGTCCAGTGGAATTCACCAGGCTGTAATACTAGAGTGTGTTGCTGTTCCCTTCTCCAGGGGATCTTCCCAACCTAGGGATTGAACCCAGGTTTCCAGCATTGCAGGCAGATTATTTACCAGCTGAACCACCAGAGAAGCCCATACATCTACATATAGGTTTGCAAATCCCCAAAGTATTAATAAGTGCCACTGAGGCTTCAGTTGTGTGTTAGAGTCCTGTACACTTCAGCTGGACTCCAGCTTCAAATTTCCAATGCCATCAGGACCTGGAGAGCAAATCAGGAAATGGAGACAGAAGCCTAGGTCTGTAGTCTGGAAACTAATAGTAGAAATTAATGCAGGACTCCAACACAATTTACAAACAGCTGCCTGTAAATAACTACAGCAGAATAGACCTTGGGCTTGGAGAAGTAAAACCAACACTTGACCCTCAAAATGGCAGCCAGTTTCCTTCTGGATCTCTTTGGTTTTATCTAACTTGACTCAGAGATGAGTCTTCACATGATGGGCTCACAAACTATAGTCAGGCCTGCATGACTAGGGCTGGAAGGGGCTCAGGGTGGTGATCCTGTAAAAGGTTTCAATTCTATGCATTCAACGAGGTCTCACTGTAGTTTGTCTGTTTTAAAGACAAAATTAGAAATTGTATTGCCTCATTCCTCAGGTAACAATCCCTTTTTCTCAGTGGAATGTGTAAACCTTTAAGTCATGCACGAGATATAGAATCTGAAATAATGCTTCCCCATTGGGACTTAATGAGAATACATGGAGAGGTAGGGCCAGCAAATTAACAACCTCAAAGACAAAGGATTACAATAAACATCTTATGCCTGTGATATTCTAGTCAAAAAGAATGCAAGCAATAATACTGAATTTAAAACAGGGGAATTAGATAGCAAACCTGCCCTCTGGTCCTCTTTAGCAGTTGGAAGAAGATGCCTTTCATTTTCACATTTCTGAGTTAGAGTCATACACTGTGTTTTATGAAATTGCATTATTAAAATGTTTTGATTTGTTTGTACTCTAGGATATAAAACCAACTGGGGGATCTGGGATGTATAAGATGTTTATTCTTGCTCTTTGATTATTAATCATTGTCTTCACTTTCCCTTGCTCTTCACTGGGTATTTCAGTGTTCATAAATACCTGTCATAGAAATTATAAATAGAATAAAGGACTCAGAGTTAATGAAGCTATTTTTAACATAGTGATATTGCTGACAAGAACATTTCCTGTGTGCAGTTTCTGTCCTAATTTCTTTACATATATTAGCTCNCTCTTCACTGGGTATTTCAGTGTTCATAAATACCTGTCATAGAAATTATAAATAGAATAAAGGACTCAGAGTTAATGAAGCTATTTTTAACATAGTGATATTGCTGACAAGAACATTTCCTGTGTGCAGTTTCTGTCCTAATTTCTTTACATATATTAGCTCCTTTGATCCTTATAACAACCTTATGAGATGGATACTATTATATTTTACATTTGAGGAAAATCAGACTTGGAAAGCTTACCAAATTTGACTAGGTTTACACGTGTAAATGGTGTAGTTAAGAATCAAACATAGGATTTATTAATATGAGTCCCTTCTATACACTTAACCACCAAATGCTTCTGCCTCTTAAAGATGTTGAATGCTATCAGCAATCAGAAGACCTATTTAATAAGCCTAACTTTAGTATCATCTATGAATTAGATATTAGGATCAGATGGTAAAAAATCTGCCTGCAATGCAGGAATGAAGTGAAGTGAAAGTGAAGGTAGCTCAATTGTGTCTGACTCTTTGCAACCCCATGGTCTATAGAGTCCATGAAATTCTCCAGGCCAGAACACTTGAGTGGGTAACCTTTCCCTTCTCCAGGGGATCTTCCCAACCAAGTGATCGAACCCAGGTCTTCTGCATTGCAGGTGGATTCTTTACCAGCTGAGCCACAA
>SJYX01003966.1:0-13599 GCA_006410675.1 Oreotragus oreotragus | reverse complement strand
CATCCTTCTCACACAGTTTCACTCTCTCTGCCTCCCTCTCTTGCTCACAGGACCCTCATGATTCCATGGGCCCACCTGGACAATCCAGGATAATCTGCCATCCAAAGGTCCACTTATGAGTACCCTCAATACCCTCCATCCCATAGCCTAACGTATTCACATGTTCCAAATGTGGACATCTTTGGAGCAGAGAGCTTTATTCTGCCTATCACATATATATTCTCTGATTCCCCTAATCCACACAGCAGCCTATTGGCCGCTACTTTGACCGTCTTACAGAGGAGGTTATGGGTGGATTGTCCAAGTCACATGTCCAGTAGTCAGAGACGTAGGGTTCTACAGACGTTCAGCTCTTCCCACGTCCCTAATCACTGCTTATTTCTTGTGCTTAGGAAATAGGAGCACCAGCAATCTTGAAGAAAATCAGTGGGCTGGAAACATATATGTCCCCAGATGACCACAGAACCTGGCTTGCCTGGAATAAGCCTGGGTTGCACCTCTTGCCCTGTATTCCTCCCAGAAAATACCCTTGTTATTCAGTCACTGAGTCATGTCCAACCCTTTGTGACCCCATGGGCTCCCCTGCCCCTCACTAAGAAAGTGCCCTGGTAGATAGTAAAAGTGTCACCCTCCCAGAGCTAACGCAAATCCAATTATCCTTGCTCTCAATGGTTCTGAGCCTTAGTCCCCAGATGGCTGTTGTCTGTAAGTGGACGCCACCTGGGACCGCACCTGGATATGGATTCTTTCTTGCTCACAAGTGAGTTTCAGTCAACAACGATAGCTGTTTATCAGGAACTCTTATTGCTAAGTGGTTTCCTTGAGGGGAGGAAAGATCTTCAGACTTTTCCAAGCTTCTCTAAATTCTTTCCATTGTGGCTGTCAAGGGACCCTTTAGGAGCCACGGTTAAATGCGTCCAAATAAAAAGACGTCTGTGTGAAGACGGATGGCTTTTGCGGGTGGAGGAGTACTGGTTAGTTTTTGTTCATTCCTTATTTTTTGTTTTGTTTTGGTTTTTGTTTTATTCTCCAGACCGTTGAAAACTGTGTGTGCATTTTAAGGAATCTTTCGTACCGGCTGGCAGCAGAAACGTCTCAGGGACAGCACATGGGCACCGATGAGCTGGACGGGCTGCTCTGCGGTGAGGCCAATGGCAAAGATGCGGAGAGTTCCGGGTGCTGGGGAAAGAAGAAGAAGAAAAAGAAATCCCAAGATCAGGTGACATTGGTGACTCGCAGCTGCATGCAACTACCCCCTCCCCTAATTGCAGCCTGGTGGTCTTGTCTGTGTCTCCAGGTACAGAGCTCTGTGATTCTAGCACCCGGCCAAATCACTCATGCATCAGCACCATTTTCTCTTGGGGGTTTCACAGCTGAGACAGTGGAGCATTAAATGATTCCCCTCATGTTCTCCAGCCAAGCCAAGATAGGAAATTTCAAAAAGAGGAAGAGGCCCTTGAGTCCCGGGCAGGCTCTGAGTTGCCAGCTCACAGAATCGAGTCAGATGCAGGCGCAGATTCTTCTGGGTCGATTCGCACATCTATTGAGGTCTTCAGGCGGGTGCCTTGCAGGTGAAACAGTTGCACAGAATGGGTGTGGTCTGAGCATGGAAGCTGAGGAGAGAAGCACAAAAACCCAACGTATTTTATAGCTCTTTGGGGAACTTTTGGATATGCAGTCTTGCACTCATTGGTGGGAAATGGAGTGATCCACAGCCCTTCCAAACAGAATGACATTAGAAGCTGGACCTTGAGGGACAATTCTGATGAACTCAGAAAGCTGTCCAGCTGGAGTGACCTCTCCAAAATGAAACGGCCTTCACCTCGGCCAGCTGTAAGTCGGTTGGTTGCCGTGCAGTAAAGGCCCATGGGCTATGACTGTCAGCCTTGGCAGCATCAGAAAGCTCCTCCACCCTTCTTCTGGGAGCCCCTCTGGGAGGCAGAATCCCTCACCCACCAAGCCCCCAAATAAGGGAGTAATGTGAAAAAGCACCCATCTGTAGTTGCTGGAAACCCCTGCTACTGAGGTTTCCTGTCTCCTCTGACACCATGGTCTTGTTCCCAACCTCGCCCTGGACACTGTGGTCATATCTCCAGCTCCTCAGGGTCCTATGGACCCAAGATCTGAGTGTTCTCAGAAGTGGATGATTGAGAAAGTAGAATGGAATCCCCACCATGCCCCCTTGCCGGGTTTTTAATCAAAATAAATATGCAAAAGTATCTGTTTAAATCACAGCACGCTATTTTCTAAACTGCTTTTGAAATCGTTTTACTTTGAGGGAGTGTTAAAGGAACTATTTTATTGAGTCAGGATTAATGGAAATGCATCCTGAAATATAATTCCTGCATGTAACCCAAATGTGTCAGCATTAGCGTCCCTGTAGGCTCCAATTCCCGAGCTGTCTGCGGTCCCCGAGGACTGCTCCAGGTCCCTCTACAGCTTCTGCAACTGTGTTCCCATTTAAACTTACCTATAACTTAGGAGACACAGGCTCGTTGCCTTTGACTGTGACCTTCCACTCTGAGAAGCAAAGCCCCAAGCCTGCTTTTTCTCCTGTCCCAGGTCAGTGCTCTGTGTCTTGCATCTCTCCCTGATTCACAGGAGCTTTTGCCTTTTGGGAGGATTGAATGGTGGATCTTTAAAAAAAAATTAACATTTCTTCATGTGCCTCGTGTCAGGCCTTCGTTCCAGCATGCAGTCTCCAGAGCACAGGCTGAGCAGTTACAGGGCACGAGCTTAGTTGCCTCGCGGCGTGTGGGATCTTAGTTCCCAACCAAGAATCAAACCCATGTGCCCTGCGTTGCCAGGCAGATTCTTAATCCCTGGATCACCACGGAAGTCCCTGAGCTGGGGTTCTTCATTCAACCACTTAGAGCTCTCCCACCAGGGGAAGGGACCAGTTGGCCGGCACCTACCCTGTACCAGGTGTTATACGAAGCGATGTCAGGCACTTCAGTTATCCCTCCTGGTACTTCTGGGCACCAGACTATGATGGGTTCTGAACGTGTTCAGTACCAAATAAGTTAAAGATGGCCAAACAAAGGTGTATGGGTTCTTCTCTTGGTTTCCTTTGAGGCACTGTATATCATCAGGCCCAGTCCCTACACTGCTTTACCCTAGGAAGCAAGCTTAGTAAATCCGTAAGGAAGAAAAGCCTACATGTGAGAATGTAGCGGTCTCCAATCTGCCCTGTGGTCATTATCACCTGAGTCTTACATGCACCCTAATGACTCAGAACCTCTGGGATGGATGGGCCCAGGCAACTCTGGAAATCCAATTTGTGAAAGTTCAATAATATGGCCTCTCAGGTGGCACAGTGGTAAAGAAGCATCCTGCCAATGGAGGAGATGCAAGAGACATGGGTTCAATCCCTGGGTCAGGAAGATCTCCTAGAGAAGGAAATGACAACCCACTCCAGTATTCTTGCCTGGGAAATCCCACGGACCAAGGAGTCTGGCAGGCTGCAGTCCATGGGGTTACAAAACAGCTGGACATGACTAAGCACACATACATGGGAATATGATGTTAGCCTTGGCCAAGCAGAGAGAGAGGAAAAAAAGGAGAAAGAGGGAGAGAGAGAAAGAAAGAGAGAGAGGTGGGGGGAGGGGAGGGTGGAGAGAGAGAGAAAGAAAGAAGAAAGAGAGAGTATGGGAGTGATGGCGGGAAAGAGAGAGAAGGACGGAAGGAAAAAGGAAAGGGAGAAAAACTTTAGGGTTCAATTCACTCTGACTTCCAGGCTTTCCCTCAAGTCTGTGGCTTGGATTTTGAAGCACATTCCTATGATGGCTGCCATGCCTGCACCGGTGTGCATTTAGTAAGATTCTGCCCTGACACCAAACCCTTTCCCCAACTCTGCGACGGTGTGTGGGTACAGCTACAGGGGCCAGAGAAGCCAGGGGTCAGAATGGAACATTCATGGACATCATCCCGAGCTAGAGCCCTTCTTCCATGATGCTAGCTGCTTCCATGGAACGTTATGGTGTGTGAATTTCCACCTCAGAATGCTGGACTTCACGTTGTACTTTATGAGATCAGTGATTCTTTCCTGAGTGGGGGAAGCTGAAATGATTAATTGGATCGTAATGATTTTTTCCAAAAGTCTAACTGAAAATCTATACAGTTTGACTGTTCTCCTTACAATATTCTTTTAAGCGGGGGGAGGGACAAAGAATTTCTTTAAGAAAGTTTTGCTGAAACCATCATAAGTTAAAATACAAAGGAACTTTGTTGTTTATAAAGAGGCTTCAAAGTTACTTCGACCAAATAGTTTTTTAAAAGGTATTCTTTCAAACTATGCTCCTACATAATACAAAAATATTCTGAAGTGCCAGAAAATACAATGTCAAGTTTAACGAGGGTGTAAACAGATAGAATTCTAGCTTTATGGCTATAAAAATGATCAGATATAATGCATCGTTTGGACTCTCTATGGCTCATAAAGTCAGGTTTTAAAGAATAAAAAGTGATTAGAGAAAGTGTGTAATACGAAGTGAAGAAAGAAATGTAAAAGCAGGTGTATATGTAGACACAGATATATGTAGATAAAACTTGGTCAATTTACTAAAACTATGGCATAGGCAAATATAAAATGCATGCATGTATGAAAAAGTATGTGTTTCTAGAAAAAATGCAGTAACATCAAAGGCAAAAGATACTGATGGACTCTTCGTACTTATGTATTTGTAAATTTTCTACAGTGGGCATCACATTTGTAATCTTTTCAAATATTATTGAAAAAATTAAAATCCAAAAAGGCACTAACTGACCAAGTCAGTGTTTGTTTGTGCAAATTCATGTTCTCTTAAATTTAAGATGCCTCAGAGAGGCATAAAGTGAAAGTGTTAGTCATTCAGTCCTGTCCAGCTCTTTGTGACCCCATGGACTATAGCCCGCCAGGCTCCTCTGTCCATGAAATTCTTCAGACAAGAGTACTGGAGTGGTTACCGTTTCCTTCTCCTGGGCATCTTCTGGACCCAGGGATTGAACCAGCATCCCCTGCCTTGGTAGGGAGGTTCTTTACCACTGAACCACCAAGCGAGCCTTTGATACATCATATTTTGGTCCAAAAGGACATTGCAAATTCATTACTTTCTGACTTTGTGCTCATTGCCTATTGCTAAATTATCAGAAATTGTTAGTTTCTCTGGAAACTTTGTAAGTAGAACTTTCCCCAGAGCAGTGTGTAGGTCATGTGCCGAGAGACACATCTTACCCAGCAGGGTCCTTCCTGCCTCTGGCAGCCTGGCACAGCGGGGCAGGGTGGCAATCCTCTGAAGGCTGAGGTGCAGGGAAGTGTATGTGCCTATTCGCTTCAGTCATGTCCAGCTCTGTACAACCCCATGGACTGTAGCCCACCACGCTCCTCTGTCCATGGAATTCTCCAGGCAAGAATACTGGAGTGGGTTGCCATTCCCTTCTCCAGGGGATCTTCCCAACCCAGAGATTGAACCCAGGTCTCCTGCATTGTAAATGGATTCTTGATCATCTGAGTAGATCAAGATTGATTTTTTTCTACTTTTCCACCTTTTGTAAAAATACGCATTTTTGTTTGTTGTTTTTTTTTTTTTTCCATTTGGGATATGGCCAAGGTTCCTGCGATGGTGTCTGGGGATCAGTGGTGCTCAAACATGGATTTGAGGTAACCAGATAGTGTTGGCAGCTGGCCAGAGCAGACCTGAGCCTTCAAGGCCTGCTCTGTGTGAACTTGAGTGAGTACCGAGAAAGCAGCAGAGAAAAACAAGCAAAATCCCCTAGAACTCAGCAGCTCCCTTCTGCTGAAATCACCTGTGAATGTTTTAGTTCACATGGACATATATGCATCCACATGGGTGGGGATATAAACTGATCAGCTTCAAAGAGGATTCTGACCCAGCATTTTTATATGGTAGACATTCTCTCTCTCCTGATAATCTTTGTTTAGAGAGCTGAGGTTAATTTAAGAGTATACAGTAAGTTCCCTATGTACAAACAGATTCCGTTCCGAGAGCACATTCGTTCAGTCCAGTTTGTTGGTTAAGTCCAACAAAGTTAGCCTAGACCTCCAACTAACACAACTGGCCATACGATACTGTGCTATAATAGGTTCATAATACTTTTCACACAAATAACACATACAAAGCAAACACAAAAATAAATCATTTTTAATCCCATAATACAGTACTTTGAAAAGTACAGTAGTAACAGTACAACAGCTGGTATACAGGGGCTGGTATCGAGTGAACAGGCAAGAAGAGTTACTGACTAGGGGAAAGGAGGTGGGAGCTTGTAAAAGTGAAAGAGCAACAGAAATAGGAGATGGAGGGCCAGCTGCAGTTCCACTCACTCCTGATGTGATTGGACTTGCAAACACATATTCACATCTTTGAAAGTTCTTGTAAGTTCTACCAACTTGAAGGTTGGTAGACAGGGGACTTCCTGCATTATTAGTCTTTTTTATCTCTTTCCTAGGTTGTTGATGCCAAATGCATAGATTAGTTTTACTTAAGATATCAGCTTGACAGCCACAAAAGCAACAGTAATGGGCTTCTGTGTAAAGCCTCTAAGGCCCCTTACTTCTTCCATGATAACAGACATGTCTCAGTAGAAACCAGGGAGCTTCCCTGGTGGCTCAGACAGTAAAAGCATCTGCCTGCAATGCGGGAGACCCAGGTTTGATCCCTGGATCGGGAAGCTTCCCTGGAGAAGGAGACGGCAACATACTCCAGTACTCTTGCCGGGAAAATTCCATGGATGGAGGAACCTTGTAGGCAATAGTCCATGGGGTCACAAGGAATCTGACACAACTGAGTGGCTTAACTTTCACTTTCAGCAGAAACCTGGGCTTCCCAGGTGGCGCTAGTGGTAAAGAACCCATCTGCCAACGCAGGAGACATGAGAGACGTGGGTTTGATTCCTGGGTCGGGAAGATCCCCTGGAGGAGGGAATGGCGACCCACTCCAGGATTCTTGCCTGAGAATCCCATGGACAGAGGCGCCTGGCGGGCTCCTGTTCTTGGGGTGGCATGGTCGGACACGACTGAATATTTAGCACGCACACAGCAGAGGCCCAAGGCCTTTCCCCCTCACACGCTCCTGGCCCACCCCAGCACCCCACAGGCCAGGCTCCCAGCTGCAGCAGAGGCCCAAGGCCTTTCCCCCGCATACGCTCCTGGCCCACCCCAGCACCCCACAGGCCAGGCTCCCAGCTGCAGCAGAGGCCCAAGGCCTTTCCCCCGCATACGCTCCTGGCCCACCCCAGCACCCCACAGGCCAGGCTCCCAGCTGCAGCAGAGGCCCAAGGCCTTTCCCCCGCATACGCTCCTGGCCCACCCCAGCACCCCACAGGCCAGGCTCCCAGCTGCAGCAGAGGCCCAAGGCCTTTCCCCCGCATACGCTCCTGGCCCACCCCAGCACCCCACAGGCCAGGCTCCCAGCTGCAGCAGAGGCCCAAGGCCTTTCCCCCGCATACGCTCCTGGCCCACCCCAGCACCCCACAGGCCAGGCTCCCAGCTGCAGCAGAGGCCCAAGGCCTTTCCCCCGCATACGCTCCTGGCCCACCCCAGCACCCCACAGGCCAGGCTCCCAGCTGCAGCAGAGGCCCAAGGCCTTTCCCCCGCATACGCTCCTGGCCCACCCCAGCACCCCACAGGCCAGGCTCCCAGCTGCAGCAGAGGCCCAAGGCCTTTCCCCCGCATACGCTCCTGGCCCACCCCAGCACCCCACAGGCCAGGCTCCCAGCTGCAGCAGAGGCCCAAGGCCTTTCCCCCGCATACGCTCCTGGCCCACCCCAGCACCCCACAGGCCAGGCTCCCAGCTGCAGCAGAGGCCCAAGGCCTTTCCCCCGCATACGCTCCTGGCCCACCCCAGCACCCCACAGGCCAGGCTCCCAGCTGCAGCAGAGGCCCAAGGCCTTTCCCCCGCATACGCTCCTGGCCCACCCCAGCACCCCACAGGCCAGGCTCCCAGCTGCAGCAGAGGCCCAAGGCCTTTCCCCCGCATACGCTCCTGGCCCACCCCAGCACCCCACAGGCCAGGCTCCCAGCTGCAGCAGAGGCCCAAGGCCTTTCCCCCGCATACGCTCCTGGCCCACCCCAGCACCCCACAGGCCAGGCTCCCAGCTGCAGCAGAGGCCCAAGGCCTTTCCCCCGCATACGCTCCTGGCCCACCCCAGCACCCCACAGGCCAGGCTCCCAGCTGCAGCAGAGGCCCAAGGCCTTTCCCCCGCATACGCTCCTGGCCCACCCCAGCACCCCACAGGCCAGGCTCCCAGCTGCAGCAGAGGCCCAAGGCCTTTCCCCCGCATACGCTCCTGGCCCACCCCAGCACCCCACAGGCCAGGCTCCCAGCTGCAGCAGAGGCCCAAGGCCTTTCCCCCGCATACGCTCCTGGCCCACCCCAGCACCCCACAGGCCAGGCTCCCAGCTGCAGCAGAGGCCCAAGGCCTTTCCCCCGCATACGCTCCTGGCCCACCCCAGCACCCCACAGGCCAGGCTCCCAGCTGCAGCAGAGGCCCAAGGCCTTTCCCCCGCATACGCTCCTGGCCCACCCCAGCACCCCACAGGCCAGGCTCCCAGCTGCAGCAGAGGCCCAAGGCCTTTCCCCCGCATACGCTCCTGGCCCACCCCAGCACCCCACAGGCCAGGCTCCCAGCTGCAGCAGAGGCCCAAGGCCTTTCCCCCGCATACGCTCCTGGCCCACCCCAGCACCCCACAGGCCAGGCTCCCAGCTGCAGCAGAGGCCCAAGGCCTTTCCCCCGCATACGCTCCTGGCCCACCCCAGCACCCCACAGGCCAGGCTCCCAGCTGCAGCAGAGGCCCAAGGCCTTTCCCCCGCATACGCTCCTGGNCTCCTGGCCCACCCCAGCACCCCACAGGCCAGGCTCCCAGCTGCAGCAGAGGCCCAAGGCCTTTCCCCCGCATACGCTCCTGGCCCACCCCAGCACCCCACAGGCCAGGCTCCCAGCTGCAGCAGAGGCCCAAGGCCTTTCCCCCGCATACGCTCCTGGCCCACCCCAGCACCCCACAGGCCAGGCTCCCAGCTGCAGCAGAGGCCCAAGGCCTTTCCCCCGCATACGCTCCTGGCCCACCCCAGCACCCCACAGGCCAGGCTCCCAGCTGCAGCAGAGGCCCAAGGCCTTTCCCCCGCATACGCTCCTGGCCCACCCCAGCACCCCACAGGCCAGGCTCCCAGCTGCAGCAGAGGCCCAAGGCCTTTCCCCCGCATACGCTCCTGGCCCACCCCAGCACCCCACAGGCCAGGCTCCCAGCTGCAGCAGAGGCCCAAGGCCTTTCCCCCGCATACGCTCCTGGCCCACCCCAGCACCCCACAGGCCAGGCTCCCAGCTGCAGCAGAGGCCCAAGGCCTTTCCCCCGCATACGCTCCTGGCCCACCCCAGCACCCCACAGGCCAGGCTCCCAGCTGCAGCAGAGGCCCAAGGCCTTTCCCCCGCATACGCTCCTGGCCCACCCCAGCACCCCACAGGCCAGGCTCCCAGCTGCAGCAGAGGCCCAAGGCCTTTCCCCCGCATACGCTCCTGGCCCACCCCAGCACCCCACAGGCCAGGCTCCCAGCTGCAGCAGAGGCCCAAGGCCTTTCCCCCGCATACGCTCCTGGCCCACCCCAGCACCCCACAGGCCAGGCTCCCAGCTGCAGCAGAGGCCCAAGGCCTTTCCCCCGCATACGCTCCTGGCCCACCCCAGCACCCCACAGGCCAGGCTCCCAGCTGCAGCAGAGGCCCAAGGCCTTTCCCCCGCATACGCTCCTGGCCCACCCCAGCACCCCACAGGCCAGGCTCCCAGCTGCAGCAGAGGCCCAAGGCCTTTCCCCCGCATACACTCCTGGCCCACCCCAGCACCCCACAGGCCAGGCTCCCAGCTGCAGCAGAGGCCCAAGGCCTTTCCCCCGCATACGCTCCTGGCCCA
Organism: Oreotragus oreotragus; assembly: GCA_006410675.1. Classification (NCBI taxonomy): domain Eukaryota; kingdom Metazoa; phylum Chordata; class Mammalia; order Artiodactyla; family Bovidae; genus Oreotragus; species Oreotragus oreotragus. Next base: position 3,701 of record SJYX01003966.1, on the reverse strand, counting down.
CCCCAGCACCCCACAGGCCAGGCTCCCAGCTTCCGCCCATGCTGCTCCTCTGTCCTCTTCCCTCCTTCCCCTTTTGGAGAATCATCCTTCAAAACCAGGTGAAAGGCTACCTCCATGCTCTCAAGACTTCTACCAAAGATAAGCGCATCACTCTCTAACCTACATCTGCATGGTTCTGTTTATCTCCTCCAAGGCTTTTCACATCATGAGTCATTTACAGCAGTGGCTCTCCTCGAGAGAAAATTTCCTAAGGGGAAGGACTGTGCGGGTCTCCTTTCCATGGCCCGACACTAGCTGTGCCGAGTGGCAGTCAATTTGTGGTCCAGAAGGGCCTCTAGCTCTTGCTGTGGGGCTGTTTCCGGTGGGTGTTCAAAGCTGTGACTGGTCCCTGCCTCCTCAGTGTTCTTAGGACACTGTGCCTTCCAGGGCTGCTGTGAGAAAGGAGTACTCCATAGCCCTTTTTATTGATTGATTTTTGCATCCCTTGGGCATGAGCCTTTAAGTTTCCATTTGTGATTCAAGCTATCCCTCAGCTTCTCATGGCAGTGCTGTGTTTTATTTTATTTGTTTAAAATCTTTCATGTTGTGTCGGAGTATAGCCAATTAACGATGTTGTGACAGTTTCAGGTGGACAGCGAAGGGACCCAGTCATACATGTACATGTATCCATTCTCCCCCAAACTTCCCTCCTCTCCAGGGTCGTGCCTGCTCCGTCGCTTCAGTCGAATCCGACTCTTTGTGACCCTACAGACTGTGACCCACCAGGCTCCTCTGTCCATGTGGTTTCTCCAGGCAGGAGTACTAGAGCGGGTTGCCAGGCTCTCCTCCAGGGAATCTTCCCAACCCGGGGTTCGAACCTGGGTCTCTTATGTCTCTTGCATTGGCAGATGGGTTCTTAACTGTTAGTGCCACCTGGGAAGCCCATCCAGAAGCAGTGCCGCATTTTATACATTCTGACTCTGCACCCACCACCAAACCTTAAGAACGTTCTAGACCAGGATAATCATCTGAGCATTTACAACTCATGTCAATAAGTATATATGTCTGTGTCTCAGAGTGCCCCTGGAGAAGCAGTACCTCAATCACTCCAGATGACAAAATGCTTAGTTCTAAAGGTGTCAGCATGTGACACACATAAATGGGATTAGGTGCCATGGCATCCCCTCCCCTGAAAGGTTTCCTTGGCATTTCAGGATGTTGTATCTGGTGTCATCTCAAGAGCCTCAGCTGTAACCCACTGTGCCACGTGGATGCTGTTGACTCAGGAGTGAGGCTCTGAAACTACATACAGATCAATGTCCTAAAATACAATAATGAATTTTATTGCTGGTTTAAATCAGTATATTGGAAATTTGAATTTTAAACTTACTTAAATTTTAAGTAGGGCTTCTTCTGGTTGCTCAGATGATAAAGAATCTGCCTGCAATGCGGGAGACCTGGGTTCTATCCCTGGGTCAGGAGGATCCCCTGAAGGAGGAAATGTCAACCCACTCCAGTCTTCTTGCCTGGAGAATCCTATGGACAGAGGAGTCTGGTGGGCTACAGTCCATGGGGTCCAAAGAGTTGAACAGGACAGAGAAGGCATGCATAGACACTGCAGACAGTGTTGCCCCTGATTCCCTAGATCCAGATGACTGGCACACCACTGAAGGGAAGAACAGATGTGGGCATGGTGCCCACCCAGCCTCACCCTGCCTCGCTCTGTGTGCCACTGTAAACATGTTATCACTTGGCTCTGCAAGACCTCTCTCCTTGCCAGCAAATAGTCATCTGCACCAGAAGCTGGGAAGTGTTCATTGCTCAGTCATGTCCAGCTCTGCAAGCCCATGGATTGTAGCCTGCCAGGCTCCTCTGTCCATGGAAGTCTCCAGGCAAGAATACTGGAATGGGTTGCCGTTTCCTACTCCAGGGGATCTCCCCGACCCAGGGCTCAAACCTGTGTCTTGTGTATCTCCTGCATTGCAGGTAGATTCTTTATTGTCTGAGTCCTAGAATGTGGAAGAGCTACCAAGAATTCCAGTGTAGGGGCCCACCATGTTGTATGAGCCAGTCTCTGATGATCAGGAAATTAGATTGCTTCCAAAGTTTAACTAATGTAAACTGCAGTAAACGTCCATGTAGTTTTAAGTCTTGCCTACATCCTTGATCAATTCCCAAGGATAAAATCTGGAAAGTGAAACATCGAGAGCGAAAAATGCTTTTAAGGCTTTGGGAACATAAGCCAAAAGTTGTCTTCATCGCTCCAGATGCCAGCGCCAGTGTGAGCTCCTTGTGATCTGCTTTACCATCACGTGATGGATCTGCCCTTTGTGACATTCTTGATGCTTTTAAGTCCTCGTTTCCTAATGTCCCAGGTTGTTTTTCTTTCTTCCAGGTGGTTTTCATTCCCTTCTCAGTAACCATACTTCCCCATTTGCGGCTTAATGCCATTTCCTTTCCAACCATCTGCTGATTTCAGCTGCCGCTATTCCTCATGGTTGGTGGCAGTGTGGTCTCACTCTGCTGTCACCTCACCATATGCCAGGAGCTTGGTGACTCGGGACATGATATTCCATGTCCTCAAAGCACTAAATCGTATGCCCCCGCCAGGATCACGGCTCTGCGTTTTTGTGCGGCGACTGACTTTTGCCGCTCCCCATGAATGAGTGAGATGCTTCTCCTTACACGCCTCCCATATAAAACAGATCCCATCACCCAGAAATGCTGCTCTTCCACTCTCAGTGACGTTACAGACTCAGCTCTCTATTTTTGGTGTCTCGTTTGGTTTGTATTTACATTTTATTATTCAGTACTCCACGCCATCAATCAATACTCTGTCTTGCAGACTAGATCTGGGTGTCTCAGCCTCAACACTGTTCACATTAGGAGCCGGGGTGGTTCCCTGTTGTGAGGCTTCCCAGGTGGCTCAGTGGCAAAGAATCTGCCTGCTAATGCAGGAGTTGCAAGAAATATGGTTTGGATCCCTGTGTCAGGAAGATCCCCTGGAGAAGGGAATGGCAGCCCACTCCAGTATTCTTGCCTGGAGAATCCCATGGACAGAGGAGCCTGGAGGGCTACTGCAGTCCATGGAGTTGCAAAGAGTCGAACACAACTGAGCAACTGAGCGTGCTGGCAGTTCCCTGTTATGGGACAGTCCTGGGCCCTGTGGGATGATTACCAGCATCCCAAGTTCCACCCAGCACCCTTTTTCCTAGTTGTGACAACCAGAAGTGTCTCCAGACATTGCCAGTTGTCCCCTTGGGTATTAAAACCACCCCAGTTGAAAACCACTATATTAGACAGTCTTTAAGGGATGTATCATCAAAGATATAAACCAACAAGACTATAGGACTATGTGAAGGAAGGTGGCAAGTCAGGGACAGAGCCCCTTGAAAAGGCAGGTTATGGGGTGAGTTATTCATAAATGTGAATGAGAAGTTAGGAGCAGAGAGAATTCAACGTGAGCTTGACTAGTGTTCCAGCTGGTTCTATCAGGATGACTTGGGGAAACGACAGGCAAGCCCAGTGATGTGGACCAGCCTTGACAACACTCCTCTGTGGGCACAGCAGCCACTTGATGCCATCTGTGGAGTCCATGGCATCACCAGCCTCCCTCTAGCCACCTCCTAAGGGGTGAGCATCCACAGGGGCACAGAGGTGAGTGTCAGCAAGGCTGTCCCTGAATCTCGTGTTCTGAAGCCTTATTTGGGAAGCACCCTGGC
>SJYX01003965.1:42488-63592 GCA_006410675.1 Oreotragus oreotragus | reverse complement strand
GCCCTCCCCCCAGACTCCCCAGGTGAGAATACTAGAGTGGGTTCCCACTTCCTTCTCCAGGGGATTTTCCCAACCCGGGGACCGAACTCGTGTCTCCTGCATTGGTAGGTGGATTCTTTACCACTGAGCCACCAGGGCAGCCCCAGTATCTAGGTACGTGTTTGTATTTTTACCGATTTATTGGTCTCATACACAAATACAAACAGCAGGATAAACATGCCTTCCAATGATGTTGAACATTTAAGAAAATGCATATATTCATTTTATAAACCTAGTAGTCAAGAATGTTTCCTTTTTTACATCTCTGAATCATTTGGGAGTATTTCTTCTGTGTAGTCTTGATTTTATAGAGTGCATTGGCTAGTGTAATGCTGGCAGCAGTAACACTATAAATTGCAGTAAATCAAATTAACTTCATTACAATGCTCCTGGTAAAAGTTAATCAGAGAAAAATGTAGATTTTATTTCCTTTATTGAAAAGAAAATCTTGGATTGTTTAATATGATACTTAATAGGGAAAAGGCCAGTTGTTTGAGTACACTTGAAGAATCTAAGCTATTCCATTTTGTTAACAGAAAAACTCCATTTTGTAAGGTTCCGGGAAAAGAGCCTTTGGAAATCCCTGACCTCACCCCATCACCCGCAAGCCAATCGGACCCCAGACCAGAATCTCCTGACTTAACGTTCAGGAACTTGTGGTCTACCTAGGTAATAGGGACCAATCAAAAACCAACACATAACCCTTTGAAAGAAAGTGACCAATCAGACGTCCCCCTACCTAGAAATTCTCTTTTTTTAATGAACACTCCCTATATAAGCAATGTAATCCAAAACCCCGGGCTCTTCCCTATAGCCGCTGCGTCGGTAATGGTGGGAGCCCCAGCTGGAGCTTGGTAATAAGGTAATAAAGACTCTCTTGCTTTTGCGTCAGATCTCGGCTCCTGGGTGGTCACTGGGAGATTTCACGGCTTGGGCATAACACACTGAGGAGTGGTAAAATCAGTCTTTTATTTTGTTCAATTAAAGATACTTGATCAAAGAATTGCAGTGTTCCCCCTTCTGAGACAAATAGGAGAATCTTCAGTGTGAACGTGTTGTTTTCACTTAAGAATCATTTTCTAAAACTTTTGACTGTACTTATCATAGCGTTAAACAGAACACTATTGTAACTTTGTTTTGAATTCAACCGCTGCTATCTGCTGATTGGATTAAAAGTGCACTTAGGGTCCTTTCAAAGGCACCCATTATTAACTTGAAGAAACATAGGTCTGAGGCAAGAATATTTTCAGCTTTTATAATAACTCACAATAATCCATGATTTGGGACTTACATTCTTTTTTCTTTATAGAAATTTAAAAGTATACGCTTTAATGTGGTTTATGAAAATATCCAATTATCCATGAGCCTCCAAACATTCTAGTAGAAAGGGAACCCAATCAACTGAGTGGTAACTCAATGACACTGGAAAAGAGAAATTTAATTCCACGACCTGGGAAAGCCTGAGGAGGGCGCTTTTCTTGTCTTTTGAGGCCTAGTGCCTCTCATTAAGCCTGCTTTACAGCAGACACTCAAGACACATGCTCATTAAACAGCAAATCATATTCACCTGGCTTCCTGGTGGCTCAGACAGTAAAAAATCTGCCTGCGTATGTGGGAGACACAGGTTTGATCCCTGGGTCAGGAAAATCTCCTGGGGAAGGAAATGGTAACCCTCTCTAGTATTCTTGCCTGGAGCATTCCATGGGCAGAGAAGCCTGGCAAGCTACAACCCATGGGGTCACAAAGACTCCAAGGCGACTGAGTGATTAACACTTTCACTTTCATATTCAAATAGCTTCTTATTTTTTCTCAAAAGGCCTAGGTGCCTCACACACAGATGAGTTATATAATGCAAAAGAATACTAATGACTTTAATCAAACAGAAGGAAATGGAACAAGCAAAGAAACAAATTCAAAATAAATAAACAAGTTTGGAGGTGGTAAAACAGCCTTTGATAAACATATGGATTTGGTTTCACATGGACAGACTAAAAATACAGTGACTCATAAACGTGCAATTAAGTATTATGGAATTTTTGAATTGACCTTTTTGCCTTAGGCATCTTACCCTCAGGTGAGTCAAGTATTAGCTAGGCTACTATTAGTAATCCTTAGATAATTACTGAAATTTTTGCTTTACACTATGAAAACTACATACCATCTCATAGGACTTGGACAACTATGGTCTACCACTGAACATAGCTCCCTTCAAAAGTAATTTTTTCTAGATAATTGCCCAAGAAACATACTGGAGAGGAAGTATACACTGTCCTGAACGGAAAGTTGCAGATTCCAAATGTCAGTTGCCAATTCTTATTCTCTTTCTGGGAGATCCCCTTCTTTCTGCTCCCCATCCCTCACCTGCTGCCTGCAAGGTCCTTAAAGTTGACTGCTGCCCAACCTGCTCATCTAGGGCTGGCCCCGCTATGGCTGGAACCAGGGGCCAGTCCTGCCACCCACACGTCTCCCAAGCAACCCCAGCCCCTGCCTGACCCTCTGGACACCGTCTCCTGAGACGGGGGCGCGTGCAGGTCCTGACACACCCCTCCAAACATACTCTCTAGCCTGGACTTTCCCCTGCCCCCTCGAGGCCTCACTGTCTCCTTTCCACTCCTGCAGGGATCACACGGTTGCAGCGCTGGCATCGGGCAGAGCAGATGGGCTTGAAGCCTCCCCCAGAAGTGCGTCAGGTGCTGCAGAGCCACCCCGGGGATCCCCGCTTCCAGTGCAGGTCAGAGACAAGCCAGGGAGAGCTCTGGAGGGTGGGGCAGCGACTTCAGGTACCAGCAGCCTGCTGGCCCAGGATGGGGCTGTCCCAACCTGCGGGAGAGGCAGGCGCAGCCTTGGGGGCCGTCACTGGGCAGGCAAGAAGGCTCGGCAAGGTGCTGGGCTCAGGAGGCAGATGCTTGCCTTCGCAATTCTTATCCCTGAGCTAACGGTGGAGGAAGAGTGCACCTGGGGCCCAAGGGACTATTTCATGCTCTAAGGTTGGCCAAGGGCTTTAGGCCGTGGCCTAGAGCTGGGGCTGGTGAGAGCAAATGGAGAGACTTCACTGATTCGGGTTTCCCTCCATCCCGACCCCCCTGCACAGCCTCTGGCATTTCTATCCCCTCTGATGCGCTGTCGAAGACCTCCTGCCTGCTACTTGAGAACCAGACACAAGTGAGAGCCAGTTGCTGCCCCGCGGCTCAGCCCTGCTGTGGAGAACATTCGGCAGGAAAGAGGCTCGCAGGGAAGAAAAGAGGCTGAATCTGGAGGTCTAACCAGCGGGGTTCCAGGGCCCCCTCTGAGAACCGACACAGAGGAAGCCAGGTGCCCCCTACAGGGAGAGTGATCTCTGAGGACAAGGGCCTGGCCGTGACCCTTCTGAAGCTTGCCACACCCCTGTCCTGGACCCCGTGGTCCCTGGCATGATGTGGCAAATCAGCCGCAGCTTTGGGCAGAACCAGACTCCGGCAGAAGGCAGATGACCTCAGAGGCCAAGATGCACCCGCTCCTCAGGCTGGGAACCCGAGGGCAGAACGGCTGAGCTCACAGGGCAAGGGGTTCACTAGTGCTTGTCAATAAAGAACTCTGAGCCTGGAAACCTGACCAGTCTCTTTATGTGGGCCTGCTTGGGCTGTTGATAGGTGGCTGAGAACCAGCACCATGCTTTCCTGCAAGGTGTTTGTGTCTCTTTCACTCCTAACCCTAGACCAGGGAGGAAGGAGAGACACCTTCAAAAAAAAACACAATGGTCAGTCCTCACAAGTGCTGGGCAACCTCTGGCGCCCCCTGGTGGTTCACAGGAAAAAGACTCTAGCCACCTTCACCGACTAGCCAGGAAAATCCCACTGAACCCATCACCTAGCCTGCCCAGTGCTGCCCAACTCACAAAAATGGGTCCTTTGTCAGAACAGGACCCAAGGACCCGCTTATAAGGTCCAGACAGACATCACATTCCCAGAAAGCACCTCCATTTGCCACTGGGGGCCACCTGGCTCCAAAGCAGGGTTGGGGGAGAGTTTCAACCCACAGGACCTGCTCAGAGATGGCCATCATCTGAAGAGCTTCAGTAGGGAACTGACATGTCCTGGAGATGGAGAAGAACTGGCTGTATCGACAAACAATGCTTAGGGGACCGTGGGACATGGAGAATGGAATCAGTACTTAACGATGCCTCGGTTCTCTGTCCTGTGGCAGCTAGAGACAGAACTATTAATTCTCTGGAAGCAGGCCCAGAGGGCAGCAAAGTAGTCTTTTTATTGAGCGCTGACCATGCCTCAAGTACTTTGAATGTATTATCTCTAAGTTTCCAAAAACATCTTCACAGTAGGTTTTATGTAGAAGGACACTGAAGCCTAGACTGTTGTACAGAGTTGCCCAGAAGCACCAGGAGGCACGTGGTGGTGCAGAGACTAGGGGCCAGGTGCACTAAGCTCTTCTGTCTCCCCCTGCCCCGCCTGGCTGCTGAGCACCTGCTACGTGCCGGACTCAGAGGTCCTCTGGGGGTATCAGTGGGAGGAGATGAACAAAAATGAACACATAAGTATTATGTCAGGCAGTGGTCAGTGCTGGGAAAAATGAGGGTGAGAGGACAAAGATTGCCAGGGGTGCTGGAGAGGCTGTAAGGGGAGACTCTCTGGCATCAGGAGGGCTTCGGGCAGAAGAGACAAGAAGTACACCCTCCCCAGGCAGGCGTGCTCCCAGCCGGTCAAGAAGCAGCACAGAGACCAGGGTGGTGGGGGCAGAGGGAGCCAGGGGAGCGTGAGGGGAAATGGGGACAGAGGGGTAACCAGGTTGGTCCCAGGGCTCCTTGCAGACCAGGGTGAGGAATCTGGATTTCATTCTGAGTAAGAGAGGAAGTCGTCAATGGATTTTAAGCCAACAAATGACAAACTGATGGCTGTTGGTAGAAAACACAGTGAGGGGCTGGGGGCAGGAGGCTGCTGGAGTTGGCCTTGCGAGAGGTGATGGTGACGCCTCACCATGAGGTGAGGGGTAGGAGATGGAGGTAGGAGGTGGCCAGACTCCTTCTGTATTTTGAAGGAAGAACTAACTGACAAGACTTGCTGATGGGTTGGCTGTGGTTTAAGCAAGAGAGGAGCCAAGGATAACTCCAAAGGGTTTGGCTTGAACAACTGGAGAACAGAGTTCCCATTACTAAGATGGGAAAGATTGTGGGAAGGGGAGGGTGGGGCGGGGAATGAAGAGTTCAGATTCAAGGTCTGTGACACATCCAAGCTGGGGAGACGGCAGTGGTGGATACGTAAGTCTGGAATTCCAGGAAGAGCTCTCAATTTGAGATAGAAATTTGGGCATCCTTTAGGTGGCAATGAAAGCCATGTGTGAGCATGAGATTACCTGAGTGAGTATAGACAGAGGCAAGGGCCTGAGCAAGGAGACTGAGGACGGGCAAGACTGGAGGAAGTCAGGAGAGAGGAGGGCCTGGGAGGCCTGGGCAGAGGGTGTTTCAAGGTCTCAGATGCTTCTGACAGGCTGGTAAAATAAACCTGAGACGTGCACGCTGGACTTGGCCACGTGGAGGTCACTGGCGACAAGCAGTTCCCCTGGACTGGTGGGTATAGGACTGGGCCTAGAGTGGGCGCAGAGGGAGGGGTGGTGGAAGTGGAGACAAGGAGCAGGCCAGGCTTTCCAGGGACCTTTTATTGTGAAGGGAGCAGAGAAGTGAGTGGCAACTAGAGAGGATGTGCGGTCAAGGAACAGCGCTTACTCTTTGCTGCCCTGTTCCATCTTTCGTGTTAGAATGACACACAGCGTAATGGCCCGGCACAGGGAGAGACCAGGGGGTGGGGCACTGAGGGCCAGGAGATAGCGGAGGCAGGTGATGAATGGGGTCTCCGTGAAGGTGAGGAGGGCCAGGACTAGAGCACGAGGAAGAGTGTGGCCTTAGACCAGAGCATCCAGTGGCAGGAAGGAAGCCAGAGGGAGTAGGGCAGATGCAGGGGAGGGGACACGGCTGGGGGAGGGGACATTCAAGAATCAGACGTTTGCTGACAGCTTGGTATGCTGGGAGGGAGCAGATGTTTACCGAGCACTGATCCGTGCCATCTGCTCTGCTTCACGCCACCTAGCTGGCTGCTCAGAACAATCTTGTCAGGTGAATATCAGCCACTTTCACAGATGAGGAAACCGAGGCTGAGAGGAAAAGTGCCCTGCTTCATCAGTGAACACCAGGGCCCAAATCCCACCCAGGTCTGCCTTCCCACTCTGAGGCCCCACACCTGCAATCCCACCCACACCTGCTCTAGGTGTTTAGTGTAGCATCGAAAAGACCTACCCATGTGGAAAGTGAAGAAACGACGTACTATGAGTGATACCCTGGGGCAGGCAGGAAGGCATCGACAGAGCTCTCAGGAAGGACCAAGCACAGCGTGTTACGGGGACCCTCACTGCAAGGGCCCTGAGCCCAGGCCTGCCACGTCTGGCTGCACGACCCCGGCTCAATCTTACCACACGTGGCCCCTCATCAGGCCCCTGCTTCTCAGACCTTTCCACTGCAGAATGAGTGCGCACTCACCCCTGGGACCACTCTGAACATTCTTAGTAGTTGTGTGTTTTACCTTTGGCAAATTTTGTATTCTATTCCATGGTATGTCTGAAGTAGTTGCTGTAACATAAAAACGGCTGAACCTGGGGCATCTCTGGTGGTCCAGTGGTTAAGACTCCCAGCTTCCACTGTAGGGGATGTGGGTTCAATCTTGGTTGGGGAACGAAAATCCCCCATCATGCATCGCACAGCCAAAAACAAAACAAAAACGGCTGAGCTTATCAAGTAAAATGAACCCCAGGAAGACGCATTCACGTGTGGCCTATGGCTGGTTTCAAATACCACAACACATCCACTACCACCAGCCAAGGCTGAGCAGCACGGCAAAAAGCACCCAGCAAGTGTGTATTGGGAGGAAATGCGAGGTCAGTGGCCCTTGACGGATGAGTAAGAGTCAGCAGACAGAGGAAAACATTCTAGACTGAGGGAGTGGGCTAAGCAAAGGCCGTGAGGAGGGGTGGCTGTGTGCACCCAGGGGAAACGTGTGGGACTGCGGCATGTGCTCTGGGAAAATCAGCACGGCCCGAAGCTGGCGTTTCGGTGCTTGCTACAGACCCAGCGCTGTCCTAAGCAACCTTTATCCTCACAGAAATCCTAGAAACGATTATAAACATTTTATAAGGCAATCTAAAGAGGACACTCAGGCACAGAAAGGTTAAGTGCTTGCCCAGGATCACACAGCACGTGACTGTGAGGGACAGGATTTGATCCCAGAGTCCCGCTGCACAGCCTGCATTCATATCACGTGGGATGACACTAGTGAGGTGGCTGGGACTGACCGACACAGGGGCTTGAGCCTGGGGCCTTTGCAGTGTGGACTCCTCGATGGTGATGACAGTGCCTAAGGGCTCTGAGCAGAAAAGGACGGGATAAAAGTAATCATTCTGGAGACTCTGTCTGCCCAGGTATGAGAGACTAGATGGGGGGCAAACTGCAGGCAGGAGGGCCAAGAACAAAGCTCTAAAATATTCAAAACATGGGTGCCGAGACCCAGATGAGCAGACAATGCAGAGGGCAAAGTGAGAGAAGTCACAAAGGAGGCTGGCAAGACTTGCCTTTGGGATGGCAAGGGTGGGGAGGAGAGGTCAAACACGACTCAGGTTTTGAGTGTGGATGGATGAGAGAATGCTGGTGCCGTGGGCAGAAAAGAAATGGAAACTGGGAGGGGAGGACAGGCTTGATTTCATGCATGTTTAGTTTGAGATGACAACAGGACGCCCAAATGGAAACATCTATTAGGCAATGGGAAGCCAGAGGTCAAGTGCTGAAGCAAGGACAGAGAGTGTGTGGCATCCAGGGGACTGAGGGGAATCACATACCTGGAACCGACCTTCGAGCCCATGAACACGGATGAGTTCTCAGAGAGAGGAAAGGGAGACAGGACCAAAGATCACACTTGGGAAAAGTCTCTCTAGAAGGTAGAAGACTAGCAAAGAGGAGAGGACAGTGTCAGAGTGGCAGGAGAGGTCATGTCGTGTCCGGGAGATTCCCGAGAACTCCACACGTGGTAGCACCTGTGTGATGATGCCGAGATATCAAGGAAGATCTCGTTAGGAGTTGATGGAACAGGATGGCTCACCCTAATTTGGTCCCCACATTTCCTGCTTCCCTCTGTCCCAGTTTTGCAATTCTCACTGGCAGCTCAGTTGTCATAGTAACCACCAGGCCACACCCATCAATGAGGGGCACACTGATTCATTCTTTATTGACTCAGGTGTGGCAACATTTATCCACCTTCAAACTCAGACAAACTCGCTGGTAGCGTGAGGGCTTAGGGAGCTAATTTACCAAGAAACTTGAGTAAACAGGGAAAGGAAGATGTTTCTGAATTAGTCTAGGAGTAGACGGAAGCCACACCAGTGCCAGCTTGAGCGGGGCTGACACCACCTCGAGGACTTAGGGAATCTGGAACATGACTGCTAGTTTCCTCGTTAGGTAGGCCGGCCTCCAGTCCATCCACCTGAACCCTAAGTTAGAAAACAGCTTTGTGCTGGCCTCGTGCTGGTTGTGGCAGATCAGAACCCTAGTCCCTAAGCTCCAAGAGCTTACTGCAGTGGGAGACTGAGAAGAGATGTGCCAAAGAACTGTAGACAGTGCTGCAAGATGGGTGTTAACTAAACTCTGGGAACTCAGACTTCCAGAAAACGGCCTTTTAGCTCAGCATTCAAGGATGAGTAGGGGCTTCCACATGGTGGACAAGTCCCGGGTAATTCTGGAGCCCTACTTCGGTCCTTTCTCTTCTGAAGGGACAGGCATTTCCTAGAGACCTCCTATGAGGAGGAAGCCTCTCATCCCACCAGCAGGTTCCCTTGGCTCCTCCTCCTGTGAGCCCCACCCTGACTGCATGCTCTTCTCTCCAGGCACTTTCCCTGAGGAGAATTAAGGGTTCCACCTCCTCCTGTGAAAGTATTAGTCACTCAGTCGTGTCCTACTCTTCGTGACTCCATGGACTATAGCCCGCTAAGCTCCTCTGTCCATGGGATTCTCCAGGCAAGAATACTGAAGTGGGTTGCCATTTCCTTCTTCAGGGGATCTTCTTGACCCAGGGATAGAACCCAGGTCTCCTGCATTGCAGGTGGATTCTTTACCATCTGAGCCACCAGGGAAGCTCATATTTTATTATGACATTTCAGCATCTCCACTGCTGGAGAGTATTTTATCCTTGTCACCAGAGTAATCAGCACAGGCACTGCTGCATAGTAACCAGTCAATCTTAAGGGAGATCAACCCTGAATATTCACTGGAAGGACTGATCCTGAAGCTGAAGCTCCAGTATTTTGGTCAGATGAGATGGCTGGATGGCATCAGTGATGCAATGAATGTGAACTTGGGCAAACGCTGGGAGATGGTGAGGGACAGGGAGGACTGGTGTGCTGTAGTACNTAAGGGAGATCAACCCTGAATATTCACTGGAAGGACTGATCCTGAAGCTGAAGCTCCAGTATTTTGGTCAGATGAGATGGCTGGATGGCATCAGTGATGCAATGAATGTGAACTTGGGCAAACGCTGGGAGATGGTGAGGGACAGGGAGGACTGGTGTGCTGTAGTACACGGCGTTGCGAAGAGTCAGACACGAGTGGGCGACTGAACAACATCGACAACAAAGCACTCAGAGCTGAAAGAACCCTCCCACTTCACTTACACCTACTATCCTATCCAGCCTGTGAGAATCATTTAGGTCCCAGTTCTGAAGGCTAGTCCTGAACTCCAGTGCCATTTGGTCTCCTTCTAAGTAACTTCTTGGGGTTGTGTGACCTTGATGGCAGGAGCCATCTTTTCCTAGAGCCTTCTTGTCAAGGAAGGCATCAAGGCTGTTGACTTCTGAAGCAGGATCCTGTTCCCATCTCTGGGCCAGCCCACTGAGCATTCATCTGAGTCCTCTGGGCTTCCCTTGTAGCTCAGTTGGTAAAGAATCTGCCTGCAACACAGGAGACCTGGGTTGGATTCCTGGATCAGGAAGATCCCCTGGAGAAGGAAATGGCAACCCACTCTAGTATTCTTGCCTGGAGAGTCCCATGGGCAGAGGAGCCTGTCAGGCTACATACAGTCCATGGGGTCACAAGAGTCGGACTTAGTGACTAAACCACCACCACCACCTCTCCATGGAGTGGAGACAGCATCCAGCCAGCGTCTCTACATGCTCTCGAGAGCACAGCTGCCCAGGATCCTTTCCACCCCCACAGTGCTGGTGTGTAAAGTGGGACAACCCCAAAGACACCAATTTGGCCTTGTTTATCACAATTACCGGTACACAGGTCCCTTTCAGTTCGTATGTAGAAATGTGTCTTACAGATACTCTTGTTTGTATAAAATAACATTATAGCACTGTTTGTAATAGCAAAGACTATGCTGCTGCTGCTGCTAGGTCACTTCACTCGTGTCCGACTCTGTGTGACCCCAGACGGCAGCCCACCAGGCTCCCCCGTCTCTGGGATTCTCCAGGCAAGAACACTGGAGTGAGTTGCCATTTCCTTCTCCAGTGCATGAAAGTGAAAAATGAAAGTGAAGTCGCTCAGCGGTATCCGACTTGTAGCAACCCCATGAACTGTAAACTGCCAGGCTCCTCCATCCATGGGATTTTCCAGGCAAGAGTACTGGAGTGGGATGCCATTGCCTTCTCCATTTTATTGCAAAGACTATAAACAGCCTAAACATCTATCAATAAGGCAACCAGAAAGTAAGTAGTAGTACACGATAGATACCGTACTGTGAAAAAGTTTGAGGAAACTCTTTATGTATTGGTACAGAATAGGATAATCTCTGAAATAAACAGTTACGTGGGAAAAAAGGATTTACAGAACAGTGTGCACACTATGCTACAGTTTGGGTTAAAATGTGTGTGTATTCGCTTTATGCATATAATATCTCTGAAAGGATACCCACGAACTTGATACCATCAGTTGTCTTTGAAAGGAAGGTAACTTGGTGACTTGGAAATAGGAATGAAGAGAAAATTTTCATTAAATGAGACTTTTAAACCTTGAATTTATAACTATATTACCTATTTGATCAATCAATAAGAAAAAAGTCTCACCACATCCATGTTGATGTATTTATTTAACAAGTACTCAGGGAACTAAGATACCACATGCTATTGATCATGCACAAATAATAATAATAATAATAGCAACAATTCCACTAGGATACAAGGGTTTTATATCACGTACTACAATGGTTTTGTGCATATTCTGCACTCATGATGCCACACTCTTTTAACTATATTCCACTGGGAGAATATAGGGAGAAAAAGGGCTTCTACGTGTCCATATGGTGAGGTCTTGGCAGTGGGAAGGTAAAGGACTCACTCCTTCTAGCTGGCCCATCTCCTTGTTCACTAGACCTCTGCCAAGCACTTGGCACTGCCCAACACTGGGACAAGAGGCAACCTGTCATGGGAACAGGTTTCACAAGAGTGCAAACATGATGAGTTATGTGGAGTATGTGGCTTGGGTTCCAAGCCTAAAAGAGTTTTCAGTCTACTCTTAAATACATCAAAAGATGTGCCACTTCGTTCCAAATAAGACTGGCAAAAGAGCTTCCCTACTGGCTCAGTGGTAAATTGGCCCGCCTGGCCAATACAGGAGACGTGGGTTCGATCCCTGGTTTGGGAGGATCCGATGCCCTTGGAGCTACTAAGCCCGTGCATCACAGTACTGAGCTCACGTGCCACACTGCTGAAGCCCGTGCTCCATGACCTGAGAGGCCACCACAGTGAGAAGCCCGGGCACTGCAACGAAGAGTCGCCCCCACTTGACCCAACTAGAGAAAAGCCTGCACAGCGATGAAGACACGGCCCAGCCAAAAATATATAAATAAATAAGGGAAAAAAAGACTGGTAAAAGCTGAAACGTTTGGCCAGTGTGCTCTGTTGACAAGGCTTTGGGGAAACACACAGGAGCAGAAGACATCACAGTCTCCGTGGAGGGGGATCTGGTAGCACTGACAAGACGACACAGCATTTACCTTTGACCTAGCAACCCCACTTCTAGGAACTGACCCTCAAGAGTCACTTCGACAAACATGAAACAACATATGCAAAAGCGTATTTGCTGGCATTATTCGTGAAAGCAGAATATTGGAAACCCCCTAAATTCTGGTCCACGGATTAAACAAACCCTCCCGATGGAATACTGTGTATCCATTTTGAAAAATGAGGAAGATTTCCATTAGCTGAGATGGAGTGATTACCAGGACAAACTGTTAAATACATAGTATACTACCTTTGGGTAAGAAAGAATGGGAAATGAGATATATATCTGAAAAAAGAAACACTGGAACAGTAAACTAGAAACAAATAAAATGGTTACTGTTTGGGGTAGATAAGAAGAGAGTGGATGAGACAGGATGGGAATGAGATTTCTCTAAATATACTTTCTTATATAATTTCAGCTCTTGAACCACATAAACATTTTGCATATTTAAAAATGTATCAAAAGAGATTGTCAAAAATCCTAAAGTTGAATATAAATGGTAGCAAATGAATCCAACTATGCTAACTTAATAATATAACCTCACAGAAAAAGACTATAAGAATTGTAAATTTTGAACACAATTCATGGACTTTGTAAGAACAAAAGAACCACACACAAAAGAAATCTGGAGCTTTACTTAGTAAATTTGTTGCTGATAAATGGTATTGGTATATAAATTCTAAAACTGTTTCTGTTTTTGTATTAAAAATAGAAACAAATGAATAACTATATAGATGTTGGGAACCAGAGACTTGACTGTGAAAAAAGGGAGATAAAATATGGAATTGAGGAATACCTGAAACGGCAACCCACTCCAGTACTCTTGCCTAGAAAACTCCACGGATGGAGGAGCCTGGTGGGCTACGGTCCATGGGGTCACAAAGAGTCGGACACGACTGAGCGACTTCACGACTTCCCTGACAGTATAGTGGTTAGGACTCTGCACTTCCACTGCAGGGAGCGTGGGTTTGATCCCTGGTCAGGGACCGAAGATCCCACAAGCCATGTAGAGGGGGAAAAAAATGGAATGGGGGAAGGTGGGGAAGAGTCCTGAAGTGTTGGAGTTGAATTGGAGGTATCAGTATGCTGATTTTTAAAAAATTAACTTTACTGAAGTATCATTTATCTACAACAAAACTACATAGATTTTTTTTTTTTTTTGGCTGCATCACCAAGATAACAGTTATGCACAGTGTAACTACCAATCCAACCCAGTTAAGATCTAGGACAATTTCATCAGCCCAGAAAATTCCCCCACTCTCCTTGGCACCTAGTCTCTCTCTCCTCCTATCTTAGACAATTTGATTCCTATAATCCAAGATTTGTTTTGCTGCTCTGGAACTCATACAAATGCCACCATGCAGCATAGCTGGCTACGCCAGTTCAGTAGTGCATCTGTGAGGTCCACTCACGTTACTGTATGCCAGCCCTTCATTCACCTTTGCTGCTGAGTAATACTCCACTGTACAAATATATTAAAATGTAGCTATCCATTCATCAGTTGATGAACATTTGGGTTATTTCTAGTTTTTGACTCTAATGAATCAAGCTGTTATAATATTTAGGTACAAGTCTTTGCATAGGCACATATTTCATTTCTCTCAGGTAGATAGATGTCAGTCAGTCAAATTGCTGGGAGGTGTAACATAATATACACTCAATTCTATAAGAAACTGCCCATCTGTTTTCCAAAGTGGTTCTATTTTTTATATTATTTTTTAATTAATTAAATTTTGTTTTGCTGCACTAACTTTCTCTGTTCTTTGGATATTTCCTATTTCATTAATTTCTGCTCTTCACTCTTCTTTCCTTTGTGTTTAACTTGTTCATTTTTTTACTTTTATTCCTTTTTTGAGATAGTATTCCTATAACTGCCATTATAAAAGTGTATAATCTGGGCTTCCTGATTTTTTTTTTTTTTGGCTGCATCACCAAGATAACAGTTATGCACAGTGTAACTACCAATCCAACCCAGTTAAGATCTAGGACAATTTCATCAGCCCAGAAAATTCCCCCACTCTCCTTGGCACCTAGTCTCTCTCTCCTCCTATCTTAGACAATTTGATTCCTATAATCCAAGATTTGTTTTGCTGCTCTGGAACTCATACAAATGCCACCATGCAGCATAGCTGGCTACGCCAGTTCAGTAGTGCATCTGTGAGGTCCACTCACGTTACTGTATGCCAGCCCTTCATTCACCTTTGCTGCTGAGTAATACTCCACTGTACAAATATATTAAAATGTAGCTATCCATTCATCAGTTGATGAACATTTGGGTTATTTCTAGTTTTTGACTCTAATGAATCAAGCTGTTATAATATTTAGGTACAAGTCTTTGCATAGGCACATATTTCATTTCTCTCAGGTAGATAGATGTCAGTCAGTCAAATTGCTGGGAGGTGTAACATAATATACACTCAATTCTATAAGAAACTGCCCATCTGTTTTCCAAAGTGGTTCTATTTTTTATATTATTTTTTAATTAATTAAATTTTGTTTTGCTGCACTAACTTTCTCTGTTCTTTGGATATTTCCTATTTCATTAATTTCTGCTCTTCACTCTTCTTTCCTTTGTGTTTAACTTGTTCATTTTTTTACTTTTATTCCTTTTTTGAGATAGTATTCCTATAACTGCCATTATAAAAGTGTATAATCTGGGCTTCCTGGTGGCTCGGTGGTAAAGAATCCGCCTGCCAGTGTGGGAGACACACGTTTAATCCCTGGTCCAGCAAGAGCCCTCATGCTGCAGAGCAACTAAGCCTGTGTGCCACGATTACTGAGCCTGCCCACCACAACCACTGAGGCCTGTGCGCCGAGGACTAGTGCTCTACAGAGAAGCCACTGCAGTGAGAAACCCACGCACTGTACTGAGGAGCAGCCCCGACTCACCGCAACCAGAGGAGGCCTGCACAGCAGAGAAGACCCAGCACAGCCAAGAATAGACAGTTGCTAAAAAAATGTGTACACTTCAACGGTTTTTAGTATATTCACTATGTTGTGCAATAATCGCCATCATCTAACTCCAGAACACTTTGATTACTCTATTAGCAGTCAGTCCTAGCTCTCCCCTGCCAACCACTAGTCTGCTATCTCTGTGGACCTGCCTGTTCTGAGTAGTTCATGTAAGTGGACTCATACAGTATGCAGCCTTTTGTGTCTGACTTCTTTCACTTAGCATAAGGTACTCAAGATTCATACATGTTCTAACATGTAACTACTTTATTTATTTTTATGGCTGAATAGTATTCCATTGGGCCGATATATCATATTTTGTTTATCCATTCAGTAGTTGATGGACATTTGAGTTGTTCCTACTTTTCCGCTAAATGACTAATGTGGCTATGAACACCTATGTACAAGTTTTTATATGAATGTATGTTGGGTATATTTTTAGAATTATAACTGCTGGATCATATGGTAATTCTGTTAAACTTTTTGAGAAACCACCAAACGTTTTCTGGCTTCTGAAGGTAGAAACATAGAACACTGACTTTAAATTTTCTTTTTTTTCTGATATAGGCATTTAAAGTTAAATATTTTCCTCTAAGAACTTCTTTAGCTGCACTATACAAATTTTGATATGCTGTGCTTTCATTATGGTTCAGCTTTAAATATTTTCTAATTTCATTTGTTTTCTTGACTCATTAGTTATAAAGAAATACAGTCTTTAATTTCTAAACATCTATGGATTTTCTAGCTATATTATGTGTTTATATCTAACTTAATTCCACTGTGATTAGAGAGCATATTCTATGAGATTTTAATTTTCTGAAATTTATTGAGATTTATTTTATGGCCAAGGATATAATCTAGCTTAGTGAATATTCCATAGGTACTTGAAAAAAAAAGTGCATTCTGCATTTATGGGGTGGAGTTTCTTTAATGTCAATTATATCAGGTTGGTTGATTGTATTGTTTCAGTTCAGTTCAGTTCAGTTCAGTTCAGTCGCTCAGTCGTGTCCGACTCTTTGCGACCCCATGAATCGCAGCACACCAGGCTTCCCTGTCCATCACCATCTCCCGGAGTTCACTCAGACTCACGTCCATCGAGTCCGTGATGCCATCCAGCCATCTCATCCTCGGTCATCCCTTTCTCCTCCTGCCCCCAATCCCTCCCAGGATCAGAGTCTTTTCCAACGAGTCAACTCTTCGCATGAGGTGGCCAAAGTACTGGAGTTTCAGCTTCAGCATCATTCCCTCCAAAGAAATCCCAGGGTTGATCTCCTTCAGAATGGACTGGTTGGATCTCCTTGCAGTCCAAGGGACTCTCAAGAGTCTTCTCCAACACCACAGTTCAAAAGCATCGATTCTTCGGCACTCAGCTTTCTTCACAGTCCAACTTTCACATCCATACATGACCACAGGAAAAACCATAGCCTTGACTAGGCGGACCTTAGTCGGCAAAGTAATGTCTCTGCTTTTGAATATACTATCCAGGTTGGTCATAACTTTTCTTCCAAGGAGTAAGCGTCTTCTAATTTCATGGCTGCAGTCACCATCTGCAGTGATTTGGGAGCCCAAAAAAATAAAGTCTGACACTGTTTCCACTGTTTCCCCATCTATTTCCCATGAAGTGATGGGACCGGATGCCATGATCTTCGTTTTCTGAATGTTGAGCTTTAAGCCAACTTTTTCGCTCTCCTCCTTCACTTTCATCAAGAGGCTTTTTAGCTCCTCCTCACTTTCTGCCATAAGGGTGGTGTCATCAGCATATCTGAGGTTATTGATATTTCTCCCGGCAATCTTGATTCCAGCTTGTGTTTCTTCCAGTCCAGCGTTTCTCATGATGTACTCTGCATATAAGTTAAATAAGCAGGGAGACAATATACAGCCTTGACGTACTCCTTTTCCTATTTGGAACCAGTCTGTTGTTCCATGTCCAGTTCTAACTGTTGCTTCCTGACCTGCATACAGATTTCTCAAGAGGCAGGTTAGGTGGTCTGGTATTCCCATCTCTTTCAGAATTTTCCACAGTTTATTGTGATCCACACAGTCAAAGGCTTTGGCATAGTCAATAAAGCAGAAATAGATGTTTTTCTGGAACTCTCTTGCTTTTTCCATGATCCAGCGGATGTTGGCAATTTGATCTCTGGTTCCTCTGCCTGTTCTAAAACCAGCTTGAACATCAGGGAGTTCACGGTTCACATATTGCTGAAGCCTGGCTTGGAGAATTTTGAGCATTACTTTACTAGCGTGTGAGATGAGTGCAATTGTGCGGTAGTTTGAGCATTCTTTGGCATTGCCTTTCTTTGGAATTGGAATGAAAACTGACCTTTTCCAGTCCTGTGGCCACTGCTGAGTTTTCCAAATTTGCTGGCATATTGAGTGCAGCACTTTCACAGCATCATCTTCCAGGATTTGAAACAGCTCAACGGGAATTCCATCACCTCCACTAGCTTTGTTCTTAGTGATGCTTTCTAAGGCCCACTTGACTTCACATTCCAAGATGTCTGGCTCTAGATTAGTGATCACATCCTCATGATTATCTGGGTCGTGAAGATCTTTTCTGTACAGTTCTTCTGTGTATTCTTGCCACCTCTTCTTAATATCTTCTGCTTCTGTTAGGTCCATACCATTTCTATCCTTTATCGAGCCCATCTTTGCATGAAATGTTCCCTTGGTATCTCCAATTCTCTTGAAGAGATCTCTAGTCTTTCCCATTCTGTTGTTTTCCTCTATCTCTTTGCATTGATTGCTGAAGAAGGCTTTCTTATCTCTTCTTGCTATTCTTTGGAACTCTGCATTCAGATGCTTATATCTTTTCTTTTCTCCTTTGCTTTTCGCCTCTCTTCTTTTCTGTGCTATTTGTACGACTTCTCCAGACAGCCATTTTGCTTTTTTGCATTTCTTTTCCATGGGGATGGTCTTGATCCCTGTCTCCTGTACAATGTCACGAACCTCATTCCATAGTTCATCAGGAACTCTGTCTATCAGATCTAGGCCCTTAAATCTATTTCTCACTTTCACTGTATAATCATAAGGGATTTGATTTAGGTCATACCTGAATGGTCTAGCGGTTTTCCCTACTTTCAGATTTTCTAAATCCCACTGCTCTCTTGCCTATCAGTTATCAGTAGAAGGATTTTCAAATCTCTGACTGTAATTATCCTTTTGTCTGTTTTTCCCTTTAGTTCTGTCAATTATTATTTCATTTTTTGTAGCTCTGCTATTAGGTGTATACATTTAGGATTCAGGTTGCGCTAGTGGTAAAGAATCTGCCTGCCAATGCGGGAGACATGAGACGCAAGTTTGATCCCTGGGTCTGGAAGATCCCCTGGTGCAGGGGCAAGGTAACCCACTCCAGTGTTCTTCCCTAGAGAATCCCCATGGACAGAGGAGCCTGGCGGGTTAGAATTCATGGGATCACAGATAGTCGGGCAGGACTGAAGCGACCATGCATGCACACACATTTACGATTATATTCTTCTGTTCAACTGACCCTTTTTTGATTATGAAATGCTTTTTTCTCTGTTAATTCTCCTTGTCTCGACATTTACTTTATCTGATACTAATGTAGCCATACCAGCTTTTTATGTACATAGTATATCTTTTTTTCATCTTTTATGGTCTGTATCTGTATATTAAAATTATATCTTAGATATATATAGTTAACCCTTGAACAACACATATTTGAACTGCAGGGCCCACTTATACATAGATTTCTTTTCAATAAATACATACTAAAGTTCTAAACCGTCAGAGCTTGGCTGAATCTGTGAATGCAAACTGCAGATAGGGAGGGCCAACTGTAAAGTTATTCTCAAATTTTCCACTGCTGGGTGGGTTGGTGCCCCTCACCTCTGCACTGTTCAAGGGTCAACTATAGTTGGGTCTTCATTTTTTAATCTGACCAGCTCTGTTTTTTTCACTGGAGCATTTATATTTAGTGGAATTATTAATATATTTGGGTTTAAGTCTGTGTTAGTTTGCAAGGGCTGTCATAACAAAATGCCATGGACTGGGGGCCTCAAACAATAGAGATTTATTTACTCACAGCTCTGAAACAAGAAGTCTGAGGCCATGGTGTTGGCAGGATTGGTTCTTTCCGAGGTGGGTGGGAAAGGATCTGTTCCAGGCCCATCTTTGGCTTGTAGACAACCATCGCCCCCTGTGTCTCCACCTTGTCTTCTCTCTGCACATGTCTGTGTCCAGATTTCCTCTTCCTAGAAGGAAATCCGTCATATTGGATTATGGTCTACCCTAATGACCTCATTTTAACGTAATACCTCTATAAAGATTCCACCTCCAAAATATTTTAAAAATTTTGAGAGACAAAAAAAGAAGACACTACCAAGAAATTATCACTAATTTATATGCATCACTAATTTATCACAGTGTAATTGAACATATTTCACAAAAGAAGCTTTAATTTCATTTATTCTCTCATCCTTTGTATTATTATCATATATTTTATTCTTACATATATCATAAACTGCATATCAAATTGCCAACATCTGCTGGATCATGGAAAAAGCAAGAAGTGGCAGCTGTCAGCACTGGTCTCTCTCCACTCCGATTGCTAGCAAGGCAATATGTACACATGCCTTGCAAGCAGAGTTCAGGCCACTCCAGCTTCTCTGACCCACAGACCTCCCAGCAGGCAAGGGGAATCCCCAGGGCGAGAGCCTGCCCATGTGGACCTTCCCTGCTTCACAGATCCCTTCCAGGGGTGCAGATCCCAACCTGATGCCTTTTATTTTTTGGTCCTATCCAGTTACATGAAAATCTTTTTTTCAGCTTTGGTTGTGTAAGTGGTCTTTTGCCAGTTTTCAATTGGTTTTATGAGATAACTGCTCTACATGGAGGTGCATTTTCGATGGGTTTATGGGGGTAGGTGAGCTCTAGGTCTTCCCACTGCACCATCTTGATGCTCCCTCCCCTAAGTGGCTTTATATCTATAATAATATAGAATTTTATGCTCACACAGAGTATAATCTGGCTCAGAGGGTCTGGGCTGATCTTGAACCTCTTATAATTGCTTAATAATGTCATCTCCTGTCTGTCATTTTGGCGATGAGTGGCAGAGGGAATCAGAGATGAGTGTCCCAGATGATGCTTGGATAAGGACCTATCAATATAAACCTCCAGATTCTCAAGTTAAAGCAAAACTAGAAAAGTAGTCTGATCACACCAAATTGTGGCACAAGACAAGAGAATTCAAACAGCCCTGGGGTGAGACAGCAAAATGATACTGTTGATCCCTCCAAGTGAAGTAAACAACTGCTAGTCTAGGTGGAGAGGGCTAGAAAGCAAGCCATGGTCAAGTTCATGACACCCCGACATTAGATTGGACATGCTGCCATTTACGCATATGAACCACATCAAGGACGAAGTCAACACAGATGGAACTATCTTATTCTGCTGTCTAGTCCTCAGTAAAACCCCAGAAGCCATGATTTGTTTTGAGGGGACATACTTGAGATTTGAAGGGTGAAATGTATGAGCAATGAACAACTGGAAAGAAAAAGATATTTAAAGGATATTTACAGATGGTAATGCCAGACCACCTAACCTGCCTCTTGAGAAACCTATATGCAGGCCAGGAAGCAAGTTAGAATTGGACACGGAACAGACTGGTTCCAAATAGGAAAAGGAGTATGTCAAAGCTGTATGTTGTCACCCTGCTTATTTAACTTATATGTAGAGTATATCATGAGAAACGCTGGGCTGGAAGAAACACAAGCTGGAATCAAGATTTCTGGGAGAAGTATCAATAACCTCAGATATGCAGATGACACCACCCTTATGGAAGAAAGTGAAGAGGAACTAAAAAGTCTCTTGATGAAAGTGAAAGAGGAGAGTGAAAAAGTTGGCTTAAAGCTCAACATTCAGAAAACAAAGATCATAGCATCTTGTCCCATCACTTCATGGGAAATAGATGGGGAAACAGTGGAAACAATGTCAGACTTTATTTTTCTGGGCTCCAAAATCACTGCAGATGGTGACTGCAGCCATGAAATTAAAAGACGCTTACTCCTTGGAAGAAAAGTTATGACCAACCTAGATAGCATATTCAAAAGCAGAGACATTACTTTGCCAACAA